>JAJOOH010002265.1:0-54021 GCA_029582605.1 Solanum gracilifrons | reverse complement strand
TGGGCACATTTGACCTACAAAATGGGACGTTTTGGACATGAGAGCTAACTCGCTACATAGCTAAGGTCTTAACAGACGTCCACGAAAAATTTTGGCAAAAATTATGTCCGAATCCAGATCACTAAAAAGTCCATGGACTATAGCACACGAAAATTGGCAAAATGAGGGGTTTACTTGCTCCGCGGGTCGTTTGGATTTCTAAATGGGACGTTTTTTCCATGAGGGTTAACTGGCTCCATAGCTAAGGTCTTAACAGACGTCTACAAAAAATTTTGGCCAAAATTAAGTCGAAATTCCAGATCACCAAAAAGTCTATGGACTATTGCACACAAAAATTGACAAAATGGGGGGTTTACCTGCTCCAGGGGTCGTTTGACCTTGAAAATGGGACGTTTTGTCCGTGAGGGCTAACTGGCTCCATAGCTAAGGTCTTAACGGACGTCCACAAAAACTTTTGGCAAAAATGAGGTCGAAATTATAGATCACCAAAAAGTCCATGGACTATAGCACATGAAAATCGGCAAAATTGGGGGTTTATCTGCTCTGGGATACATTTAACCTTCAAAATGGGACGTTTTGGCCATGAGGGCAAACTGGCTCCATAGCTAAGGTCTTAACAGACATCCACAAAAAATTTAGTCAAAAATTATGTCGGTATTGCAGATCTCTAAAAAGTCCATAGACTATAACACACGAAAATCGGCAAAATGGGGGGTTTACCTGCTCCGGGGGTCGTTTGACCTTGAAGATGGGTCATTTTTTCAAGGAAGGTTGATTGGCTCCATATCTAAGGTCCATATGGACGTCGAAGAAAATTTTTGGCAAAAATGAGATCGAAATTTCAGATCACCAAAATTCCATGGACTATAGCACACGAAAATTGGCAAAATAGAGTGTTTACTTGATTCGGGGGTCGTTTAACCTTGTAAATGGGACATTTTTTCCGTGAGGGTTAACTGGCTCCATAGCTAAGGTCTTTACAGACGTCCCCGAAAACTTTTGACAAAAATGAGGTCGGAAATCTAGATCACCAAAAAGTCCCTGGACTATAGCACACGAAAATCGGCAAAATTGGGGGTTTACCTGCTCTTGGGTACATTTGACCTTCAAAATGGGACATTTTGTCCGTGAAGGATAATTGGCTCCATAGCTAAGGTGTTAAAGGACGTCCACGAAAAATTTTGGCATAAATTATGTCGTAATTTTAGATCACCAAAAAGTCCATGGACTATAGCACACGAAAATTAGCAAAATAGGGGTTTACCTGCTCTAGGGCACATTAGACCTTCAAAATGTGATGTTTTGGCCATGAGGGCTAATCGGGTCAATAGCTAAGGTCTTAACAGACGTCCACGGAAAATTTTGGCAAAAATTATGTTGGAATCCAGATCACCAAAAAGTCCATGGACTATAACACACAAAAATCGATAAAACGGGGGATTTACCTGCATCGGGGGTCGTTTGACCTTGAAAATAGGTCGTTTTGGCCGTGAGGGTTAACTGGCTCCTTTGCTAAGGTCTAAACGGACGTCCACAAAAGTTTTTAACAAAAATGAGATCGAAATTCTAGATCACCAAAAAGTCCCTAGACTATGACACACAAAAATCGGCATAATTGGGGGTTTACCTCCTATTGGGCACATTTTACCTTGCAAATGGGACGTTTTGGTCATGAGCGAAAACTGTCTCCATAGCTAAGGTCTAAACAGACGTCCATGAAAATTTTGGCAAAAACTATGTCGGTATTGCAGATCAACAAAAAGTCCATGGACTATAGCACACGAAAATCAGAAAAATTGGGGTTTACCTGCTCTGGGGCACAATTAACCTTCAAAATGGGACGTTTTGGCCATGAGGGCTAACTGGCTCCATAGCTAAGGTCTTAACAGACGTGCACGAAAAATTTTGGCAAAAATTATGTCGGAATTCAGATCACTAAAAAGCCCATGGACTATAGCACAGAAAAATTAGCAAAATGGGGTGTTTACCTGCTCTGGAGGTCGTCTGACCTTGTAAATGGGTCGATTTTGCTGTGAGGGTTGACTGGATCCATAGCTAAGGTCTATACGGACGTCCTCGAAAATTTTTGGCGAAAAAGAAATTGGAATTCAAGATCACCGAGATTCCATGGACTATAGCACACGAAAATCGGCAAAATTAGGTGTTTATCTGATTCGAGGGACGTTTGACCTTGAAAATGGGACATTTTGTTTGAAAGGGTTAACTGACTCCATAACTAAAGTCTAAACGGACGTCCACGAAAACTTTTGGCAAAAATGACGTCGAAAATCTAGATCACCAAAATGTCCATGGACTATAGCACACGAAAATCGTTAAAATGAGGGGTTTACCTGCTCTGGCGTACATTTGACCTTTAAAATGGGACGTTTTGGCCATGAGGTCTAATTGGCTCCATAACTAAGGTTTTAACGGACGTCCGCAAAAATTTTTGGCAAAAATTATATCGGAATCCAGATCACCAAAAAGTTCATGGACTATAGCACACGAAAATAGGCAAAGTAGGGGTTTACTTGCTCTGGGGCACATTTAACCTTCAAAATGAGATGTTTTGGTCATGAAGGGTAACTGGCTCCATAGATAAGGTCTTAACAGACGTCCACGAAAACTTTTGGCAAATATTATGTCGGAATTCCAGATCACCAAAAAGTCCATGGTCTATAGCACACAAAAATCGGCAAAATTGGGGGTTTACCTGCTCTGGGCCACATTTGACCATGAAAATGGGACGTTTTGGTCATGAGGGCTAACTGGCTCCATAGCTAAGATCTTAACAGACGTCCACGAAAAAGTTTGGCAAAATTTATGTCGGGATTCCAGATCACCAAAAAGTCCATGGATTATAGCACACGAAAATCGGAAAAATGGGGGGTTTACCTGCTCTGGGGCACATTTGACCTTCAAAATGGGACGTTTTTGTCATGAGGGCTAATAGGTTCCATAGCTAAGATCTTAACAGACGTCCACGAAAATTTTTTCCAAAAATTATGTCGGAACTCTAGATCGCCAAAAAGTCCATGGTCTATAGGACACGAAAATTTGAAAAATGGGGGGTTTACCTGCTCAGGGGAACATTTGACCTTCAAAATAAGTTGTTTTGGCCATGAGGGTTAATTGTCTCCATAACTAAGGTTTAAATAGACGTCCACAAAAATTTTTGGCTAAAATTATGTCGAAATTCCAGATCACTAAAAAGTTCATGGACTAAACCACAGAAAAATCAGCAAAATGGGGTGTTTACCTGCTCTGGGGGTCGTTTGACTTTGGAAATGGGTCGTTTTGGCTGTAAGGGTTAACTAGCTCCATCACTAAAATCTAAACGGACGTCCACGAAAACTTTTGGCAAAAATGAGGTCGGAAATATAGATCACCAAAAATTCCATGGACTTTAGCACACGAAAATCAGCAAAATGAGGGGTTTACCTGCTCTGGGTACATTTGACCTTCAAAATGGAAAGTTTTGGCCTTGAGGGCTAACTGGCTCCATAGCTAAAGTCTTAACGGACGTCCACAAAAAATTTTGGAAAAAATTATGTCGTAATTCCAGATCTCCAAAAAGTCAATGGACTTATAGCACACAAAAATCGGTAAAATAGGGGTTCACCTGCTTTGGGGAACATTTGACCTTCAGAATGGGATGTTTTGGCCGTGAGGGCTAACTGGATCCATAGATAAGGTCTTAAGAGACGTCCTCAAAAGTTTTTGGCTAAAATGATGTCGAAATTCCATATCACCAAAAAGTGCATGGACTATAGCACAAAAAATGGGCAAAATGGGGGGTTTACCTGCTCCAGGGGTCGTTTGACCTTGAAAATGGGATGTTTTGTCCGTGACGGTTAACTGGGTCCATAGCTAAGGTTTTAACGGATGTCCACGAAAATATTTGGTAAAAATGAAGTCGGAAATCTAGATCACCAAAATGTCCATGGACTATAGCACACGAAAATCGTTAAAATGAGGGGTTTACCTGCTCTGGGGTACATTTGACCTTCAAAATGGGACGTTTTGGCCGTGAGGGCTAACTGGATCAATAGCTAAGGTCTTAACGGGCGTCCACGAAAATATTTGGAAAAAATTATGTCGTAATTCCAGATCACCAAAAAGTCCATGGACTATAGCACATGAAAATCGACAAAGTAGGGGTTTACCTGCTCTGGGGCACATTTAACCTTCAAAATGAGATGTTTTGGCCATGATGGCTAACTGGGTCCATATATAAGGTCTTAACAGACGTCCTCGAAAATTTTTGGCAAAAATTATGTCGGAATTCCAGTTCACCAAAAAGTCCATGGTCTATCGCACACAAAAATCGGCAAAATGGGGGTTTACCTACTTCGGGGGTTGTTTGACCTTGAAAATAGGTCATTTTGGCCGTGAGGTTTAACTGCCTCCATAACTAAAATCTAAACAGAGGTCCACGAAAAATTTTGATAAAAATAAGATCGTAATTCCAGATTACCTAAAATTCCATAGACTATAGCACACGAAAATCGGCAAAATGGGGTGTTTACCTAAAATTCCATAGACTTGCCCGTGAGGTTTACTGGCTCCATAACTAAGGTCTTAACGGACCTCCACGAAAACTTTTGGCTAAAATGAGGTCGGAAATCTAAATCACCAAAAAGTCCATGGACCTTCAAAATGGATCGTTTTGGCCGTGAAGGCTAACTAGTTCCATAGCTAAGGTCTTAACGGACTTCCACGAAATATTTTGACAAAAATTATGTCGGAATTCCAGATCACCAAAATGTCCATGGACTATAGCACACGAAAATTGGCAAACTGAAGGGGTTTACCTGCTCCGAGGGTTGTTTGACCTTCAAAATAAGACGTTTTATTCGTGAGGGTTAACTGGCTCCATAGCTAAGGTCTTAACGGATGTCCACGAAATTTTTTGGCTAAAATGATATCGAAATACCAGATCACCAAAAATTACATGGACTATAGCACACGAAAATCGACAAAATGGGGGGTTTACCTGATCCGGGGGTCGTTTGACCTTGAAAATTGGACAATTTGGCCGTGAGGGTTAACTAGCTCCATAACGAAGGTCTTAACGAATGTCGACGAAATTTTTGTGGAAAAGTTATGTTGGAATTCCGGAGAACCAAAAATTCCATTTACTATAGAACAAGAAAAATGGCAAAATGGAGGGTGTACCTGCTCTGGGGTCATTTGACCTTCAAAAAGGGACGTTTTTTCCATTATTGCTAACTGGCTCCATACCTAGAGTATTATCGGACGTCCACAAAAAATTTTGGCTAAAAAGAGATCGAAATCCAAATCACCAAAAATTTCATGGACTATAGCACACGAAAATTGTTAAAATTGGGGGTTTTCTTACTCTGAGGCACATTTGACCTTGAAAATGGGACGTTTTTGTCATGAGGGCTAACTGGCTCCATAGCTAAGGTCTTAACACACGTCCACAAAAAATTTTGGCAAAAATTATGACGGAATTCTAGATCACTAAAATGTCCATGTACTATAGCACACGAAAATCGGCAAAATTGAGGGTTTACCTGCTCCGGGGTTCATTTGACCTTGAAAATGGGTCGTTTTTGCCATGAGGGTTGACTGGCTCCATAACTAATGCCTATACGGACGTCCACAAAAATTTTTGGCGAAATTGAGATCGGAATCCAGATGACCAAAATTCCATAGACTATAGCAGACGAAAATCGACAAAATAAGGGATTTACCTGCTCTAGGGTTCATTTGACCTTCAAAATGGGACGTTTTGGCTGTGAGGGCTAACTGCTCCATAGCTAAAGTCTTAACGGACGTCCACGTAAAATTTAGGCAAAAATTATGTCGTAAATGCAGATCACCAAAAAGTTCATGGACTATAGCACATAAAAATCGGCAAAATAGAGGTTTACTTGCTTTCGGGCACATTTGACCATCAAAGTGGGATGTTTTGGCCATGAGGGCTAACTGGCTCAATAGCTATGGTCTTAACAGACGTCCATGAAATATTTTGGCTAAAATTATGTCGGAATTTCACATCACCAAAAAGTACATGGATTATAGCACACAAAAATCGGCAAAATGGTGGGTTTACTTGCTCCGGGTGTCGTTTGACCTTGAAAAGAGGTTGTTTTGGCCGTGAGGGTTAACTGGCTCCATACTTTAGGTCTAAACGGACGTTCACGAAAGGTTTTGGCAAAAATGAGATCGGAATTCTAGATCACTAAAATTCCATGGACTATAGCACACGAAAATCGGTAAAATAGGGTGTTTACCTTATCCGGGGGTCATTTGACCTTTAAAATGAGACGTTTTGTCCGTGAGGGTTAACTGGCTCCATAGCTAAGGTCTTAACGGACGTCCAGGAAAACTTTTGCCAAAAATGATGTCGGAAATCTAGATCACCAAAAAGTCCATTGACTATACCTCACGAAAATCGTTAAAATTGGGGGTTTACCTGCTCTGGGGCACATTTGACCTTGAAAATGGGACGTTTTGGTCATGAGGGCTAACTGGATCCATATCTAAGGTCTTAACAGACGTCCACAAAATTTTTTAGCAAAATTATGTCGGAATTCCAGATCATTAAAAAGTCCATGGACTATAGCGCACGAAAATCAGCAAAATGGGGGGTTTACCTGCTCTGGGGCACATTTGAACTTCTAAATGGGACATTTTGGTCATGAGGGCTAACTGGCTACATAGCTAAGGTCTTAAATGACATCCACGAAAAATTTTGGCAAAAATTATGCAGGAATTCTAGATCACTAAAAAGTCTATGGACTATAGCACACGAAAATCGGCAAAATGGGGGATAACCTGCTCCGGGGGTCGTTTGACCTTGAAAATGGGATGTTTTGTCCTTGAAGATTAACTGGCTGCATAAATAAGGTCTTAACGAACGTCCCCAAATACTGTTGAAAAAAATGAGATCGGAAATCTAGATCACCAAAAAATCCAGGGACTATAGCACACGAAAATTGGCAAAATGAGGGGTTTACCTGCTCTGGGGTACATTTGACCTTCAAAATGGGATGATTTGGCCATAAAGGCTAACTGGCTCCATAGCTAAGGTATTAACAGACGTCCACGAAAAATTTTGGGAAAAATTATGTCGGAATTCCAGATCAACAAAAAGTCTATGGACTATAGATCATAAAAATCGGCAAAATGGGGGGTTTACCTGCTTCGGGGGTCGTTTGACCTTGAAAATAGGTCGTTGTGGCCGTGAGGGTTAACTGGCTCAATAGCTAAGGTCTAAGCGGATGTCAAGGAAAATTTTTGGCAAAAATGAGATCGGAATTCCAGATTACCAAAAATTCCATGGACTATAGCACACGAAAATCAGTAAAATTGGGGGTTTACCTTCTCTGGGGCACATTTAACCTTGATATTAGATCGTTTTGGCAGTGAGGGTTAACTGGCTCCATAGCTAAGGTCTAAATGGACGACCATGAAAAATTTTAGCAAAAATGAGGGTTAACGGGCTCCGTAGCTAAGGTCGGAATTCCAGATCACCAAAAAGTTCATGGGCTGTAGCACACAAAAATCATCAAAATGGGGGGTTTACCTTCTCCGGGGGTCTTTTGACCTTGAAAATAGGTCGTTTTGGCCGTTAGGGTTAACTGGCTCCACATCTAAGGTCTAAACGGATGTCCACGAAAGTTTTTGGTAAAAATGAGATCGAAATTCTAGATCACCAAAATTCCATGGACTATAGGATACGAAAATCGGCAAAATGGGGTGTTTATTTGATCCGAGGGTCGTTTGACCTTGAAAATGAGACATTTTGTCCGTGAGGGTTAACTGGCTCTATAGCTAAGGTATTAACGGACGTCCACGAAACTTTTGGTAAAAATGAGGTCGGAAATCTAGATCCCCAAAAAGTCCATTGACTGTAGCACACGAAAATCGACCAAATTAGGGGTCTTAATGCTCTGAGGTACAATTGACCTTCAAAATGAAATGTTTTGTACGTGAGGGCTAACTGGCTCCATATTTAAGGTCTTAACGGACGTTCAGGAAAATTTTTTGCAAAAATGAGATCGAATTTCCAGATCACCGAAAATTCCATGGACTATAGCACACGAAAATCAGTAAAATTGGGGGTTTACCTACTCTGGGGTACAATTGACCTTCAAAATGGAACGTTTTGTCCGTGAGTGCTAACTGGCTCCATAGCTAAGGTCTTAACGGACGTCCACGAATAATTTTGGAAAAAATTATGTCGTAATTCCAGAGCATAAAAAAGTCAATGGACTATATGACACGAAACTCAGCAAAATGGGGGGTTTACCAGCTCTGGGCATATTTGACTTTCAAAATGGGATGTTTTGTCCATGAGGGCTAACTGGTTCTATAGCTAAGGTCTTAAGAGACGTCCACTAAAATTTTTAGCAAATATTATGTCCGAATTCTGGATCACTAAAAAGTCCATGGACTATAGGACAAGAAAATCAGCAAAATGGGTGGTTTACTTGCTCCGGGGGTCGTTTGACCTTGAAAATAGGTCTTTTTGGCCGTGAGGGTTAACTGGCTCTATAGCTAAGATCTAAACGGACGTCCACGAAAATTTTTGGACAAAATCAGATCGGTAATCCAGATCACCAATAATTCCATGGACTATAGCACACGAAAATTGGCAAAATGGGGGATTTACCTGATCCGAGGGTCGCTTGACTATGAAAATGGAAGGTTTTGCCCGTGAGGGTTAACTGGCTCAATAGCTAAGGTCTTAATCGACGTCCACGAAATCTTTTGGAAAAAATGAGGTTGGAAATCTGGATCACCAAAAAGTCCATGGATTATAGCGCACGAAAATTGGCAAAACGAGGGGTTCACCTGCTCTGGGGTACATTTGACCTTCAAAATGGGACGTTTTGGCTGTGAGGGCTAACAGGATCCATAACTAAGGTCTAAACGGACATCCACGAAATTTTTTGGAAAAAAGTATGTCGAAATTCCAGATCACCAAAAACTACATGGACTATAGCACACGAAAATCGGCAAAATGGGGGGTATACCTGCTCTGGGCACATTTGACCTTGTAAATGGGACGTTTTGGTCATGTAGGCTAACTGGCTCTATAGCTAAGATCTTAACATACGTCCACGAAAATTTTTGGCAAAAATTATGTCGAAATTCAAGATCTCCATAAAGTCCATGTACTATAGCATACGAAAATCGGAAAAATGGGGGGTTTATCTGCTCTGGGGAACATTTGACCTTCATAATGGGATGTTTTGGCCATTAGGGCTAACTGGTTCCATTGGTAATGTCTTAACAGACGTCCACGAAAAATTTTGGCAAAAATTATGTCGGAATTCCAGACCAATAAAAAGTCCATGGACTATCGAACACGAAAATTTGCAAAATGGGGGGTTTACCTGATCCGGGGGTTGTTTGACCTTCAAAATGGGACATTTTTGCCATGAGGGTTAACTGGCTCCATAGCTAAGGTCTTAACAGACGTCTATAAAAAATTTAGGCCAAAATTAAGTCGAAATTCCAGATCACCAAAAAGTCCATGTACTATATAGCACACGAAAATTGGCAAAATAAGGGATTTACCTGCCCTAGGGTACATTGACCTTCAAAATGCGACGTTTTGGCTGTGAGGGCTAACTGGATCCATAGCTAAAGTCTTAACGGACGTCCACGTAAAATTTTGGCAAAAATTATGTCGTAATTGCAGATATCCAAAAAGTCCATGGACTATAGCATACTAAAATCGGCAAAATAGAGGTTTACCTGCTTTGGGGCACATTTGACCTTCAAAATGGGATATTATGGCCATGAGGACTAACTGAGTCAATAGCTATGGTCTTAACAGACATCTACGAAAATTTTTGGCTAAAATTATGTAGGAATTTCACATCACCAAAAAGTCCATGGACTATAGCACACAAAAATCGGGAAAATGGGGGGTTTACCTGCTCCGGGGGTCGTTCGACCTTGAAAATAGGTTGTTTTGGCCGTGAGGGTTAACTGGATCCATACTTAAGGTCTAAACGGACGTTCACTAAAGTTTTTGGAAAAAATGAGATCGGAATTCCAGATCACCAAAATTCCATGGACTATAGCACACAAAAATCGGCAAAATGGGGTGTTTACCTGATTCGGGAGTCGTTCGACCTTGAAAATGAGACATTTTGTCCGTGAGGGTTAACTGGCTCCATAGCTAAGGTCTTAACGGAAGTCCACGAAAACTTTTGGAAAAAATGAGGTCAAAAATCTAGATCACCAAAAAGTCCATGGACTATAGCACACGAAAATCGGCAAAATTGGGGGTTTACCTACTCTAGGGAACATTTGACCTTGAAAATGGGACGTTTTGGTCACGAGGGCTAACTGGCTCCATAACTAAGGTCTTAACAGATGTCCACAAATAATTTTGGCAAAAATAATGTCGAAATTCTAGATCACTAAAATGTCCATGTACTATAGCACACGAAAATCGACAATATGGGGGGTTTACCTGCTCCGGGGCTCATTTGACTTTGAAAATAAGTCGTTTTGGCCATGAGGGTCAACTGGCTCCATAACTAGCGTTTAAACGGATGTTCTCAAAAGTTTTTTGCAAGAATGAGATCGGAATTCTAGATCACCAAAATTTCATGGACTATAGCACACGAAAATCGGCAAAATGGGGTGTTTACCTAATCCGGGGTTCGTTTGACCTTGAAAATAAGACGATTTGTCCGTGTGGGTTAACTGGCTCCATAGCTAAGGTCTTAACGGACGTCTCCTAAAACTTTTGGCAATAATGAGGTCAGAAGTATAGATCACCAAAAATTACATGGACTATAGCACACGAAAATCAGCAAAATGAGGGGTTTACCTGCTCTGGGGTACAATTGACCTTCAAAATGGGATGATTTGGCTATGAGGGTTAATTGGCTCAATAGCTAAGTTCTTAACAGACGTCCATGAAAAATTTTGGCAAAAATGATGTCGGAAATACAGATCACCAAAAAGTCTAAGGACTATTGCATACGAAAACCGGAAAAATGTGGGGTTTATCTGCTATGGGGTACATTTAACCTTCAAAATAGGACGTTTTGGCCATGAGGGCTGACTGGCTCCATAGCTAAGGTCTAAACAGACGTCCACGAAAAATTTTGGCAAATATTATGTCGGAATTCCAGATCACTAAAAAGTCCATGGACTATAGAACACGAAAATAGGCAAAATGGGGGGTTTACCTGCTCCGGAGGTCGTCTGACCTTGAAAATTGGTCGTTTTTGCCGTAAGGGTTGACTGGCTCCATAACTAAGGTCTATACAGACATCCACGAAAATTTTTGGCTGAAATAAGTTTGGAATTCGAGATCACCGAAATTCCATGGACTATAGAACACAAAAATCGGCAAAATAGGGGTTTACCTGCTTTGGGGCACATTTGACCTTCAAAATGGGATGTTTTGGCCATGAGGGCTAACTGGCTCAATAGCTAAGGTATTAACAGACGTCCACGAAAATTTTTAATTAAAATTATGTCGCTATTTTAGATCACCAAAAAGTTTATGGACTATAGCACACAAAAATGGGCAAAATGGGGGGTTTACCTGCTCCGAGGGTCGTTTGACCTTGAAAATAGGTCGTTTTGGCCGTGAGGGTTAACTAGCTCCATAGCTAAGGTCTAAACGGACATTCACGAAGGTTTTTGGCAAAAATGAGATCGGAATTCCATATCACCAAAATTCCATGGATTATAGCACACGAAAATTGGCAAAATGGGGTGTTTACCTGATTCGAGGGTCGTTTGACCTTGAAAATGAGACTTTATGTCCGTGTGGGTTAACTGGCTCCATAACTAAGGTCTTAACGGACGTTCACGAAAACTTTTGGAAAAAATGAGGTCGGAAATCTAGATCACCAAAAAGTCCATGGACTAGAGCACCCGAAAATCGATAAAATTAGGGGTTTACCTGCTTTGGGGTACATTTGACCTTCAAAATGGAATATTTTAACCGTGAGGGCAAACTGGCTACATAGTGAAGGTCTTAAAGGACGTCCACAAAAAATTTTGGCGAAAATTATGTCGTAAATTCAGAGCACAAAAAAGTACATGGACTATAACACATAAAAATCGGCAAAATAAGGGTTTACCTTCTCTGGGGCACATTTGACCTTCAAAATTGAACGTTTTGGCCATGAAAGCTAACTGGCTCCATAGCTAAGGTCTTAACGGACGTTCACGAAAAATTTTGGCAAAAATGAAATTGGATTTCCAGATCACAAAAAATTCCATTGACTATAGCACAGGAAAATCGGCAAAATGGAGGATTTACCTGCTCTGGTGCACATTTACCCTCCAAAATGGGACGTTTTGGCCATGAGGGCTAACTGGCTCCATACCTAAGGTATTAACAGACATCCATGAATATTTTGGCAAAAATTATGTCGGAATTTCAAATTATTAAAAAATTGATGTACTATAGCACACGAAAATCGTCAAAATAGGAAGTTCACCTGCTCTGGGGGTCGTTTGACCTTGAAAATGGGTCGTTTTGTCCGTGAGGGCTGACTGGCTCCATAGCTAAGGTCCATACGGACGTCCTCGATAAATTATGGCAAAAATGAGATCGAAATTCCAGATCACCAAAATTTCATGGACTATAGCACACGAAAATCGGCAAAATGGGGTGTTTACCTGTTCCGGGGGTCGTTTGACCTTGAAAATGACATTTTTTGTCCGTGAGGGTTAACTGGCTCCATAGCGAAGGTCTAAACAGACGTCCCCGAAAACTTTTGGCAAAAATGAGGTCGAAAATCTAGATCACCAATAAGTCCAAGGATTATAGAACACGAAAATTGGCAAAATAGGGGTTTACCTGTTCTAGGGCACATTGGACCTTCAAAATGGGACGTTTTGGCCATGAGGGCTAACTGGCTCCATAGCTAAGGTCTTAAAAAACGTCCACGAAAAAGTTTGGCAAAAATAATGTAAAAATTCCAGATTACCAAAAAGTCCATGGACTATAGCACACAAAAATCGACAAAATGGGGGATTCACCTGCTCCGAGGGTCGTTTTACCTTGAAAATAGGTCGTTTTGGCCGTGAGGTTAACTGGCTCCATTTCTAAGGTCTAAACAGACATCCACGAAAAAATTTGGCAAAAATGAGATCGGAATTTCAGATAACCAAAAATTCCATAGACTATAACATACGAAAATCGGCATAATTGGGGGTTTACCTCTTCTGGGGCGCATTTGACCTTGAAAATGGGACGTTTAGGTCATGAGGGCTAACTGGATCCATAGCTAACTTCTTAATAGAAGTTCACCAAAAATTTTGGAAAAAATTATGTCGAAATTCCAGATCACCCAAAAGTTCAAGGACTATAGCACAGGAAAATCAGCAAAATGGGGTGTTTACCTGATCCGGCGGTCGTTTGACCTTGAAAATGGGACGTTTTGGCCATGAGGGTTAATTAGCTCCATACCTAAGGTCTTAACGGATGTCCACGAAAACTTTTAGCAAAAATGAGGTTGGAAATCTAGATCACCAAAAAGTCCATGGATTATAAGCACACGAAAATCAGCAAAATATAGGGTTTACCTGCTCTGGGTTACATTTGACCTTCAAAATGAGACGTTTTGGCCGTTAGGGCTAACTAGCTCGTTAGCTAAGGTCTTAACGGATGTCCACGAAAAATTTTGGCAAAACTTATGTCGTAAATCCAGATCACCAAAAAGTCCATGGATTATAACACACGAAAATTGGCAAAATAGGGGTTTACCTGCTCTGTGGCTCATTTGACCTTCAAAATTGGACGTTTTGGTCATGAGGGCTAACTGGCTCCATAGCTAAGGTCTTAACAGATGTCCACAAAAATTTTTGGCAAAAATTATATCAGAATCCAGATCACCAAAAAGTCCATGGTCTATAGAACACGAAAATCGGCAAACTGGAGGGTTTACCTGCTCTGGGTCACATTTGACCTTCAAAATGGGATGATTTGGCGATGAGGGCTAACTGTCTCCATAGCTAAGGTAGTAATAGAGGTCCACGAAAATTTTGGCAAAAATTATGTCTCAATTCCAGATCACCAAAAAGTCAATGAACTATAGCACACAAAAATCGGCAAAATGGGGGGTTTACTTGCTCCGGGGGTCATTTTACCTTGAAAATAGATCGTTTTGGCCGTGAGGGCTAACTGGCTCCATAGATAAGGTCTAAACGGACGTCCACGAAAATTTTTAGCAAAAATGAGCTCGAAATTCAAGATCACCATAATTCGATGGACTATTGCACGCGAAAATTGGCAAAATGGGGTGTTTACCTGATCCGGGGGTCGTTTGACCTTGAAAATGGGACGTTTTGTCCGTGAGATTTAACTGGCTCGATAGCTAAGGTCTTAACGAACATCCACTAAAACCTTTGGCAAAAATGAGGTCGGAAATCTAGATCACCAAAAAGTTCATGGATTATAGCATACAAAAAAGGGCAAATTGAGGAGTTTTCCTACTCTGGAGTACATTTGACCTTCAAAATAGGACGTTTTGGCCGTGAGGGCTAACTGGATCCATATCTAAGGTCTTAACGGACGTCCACGAAAACTTTTGGCAAAAATGAGGTCGAAAATCTATATCACCAAAAAGTCCATAGACTATAGCACAAGAAAATCGGCAAAATTAGGGGTTTACCTGCTCTGGGGTACAATTGACCTTCAAAATGGAACATTTTGGCCGTGAGGGCTAATTGGATCCATAGCTAAGGTCCTAACGGACGTCCACAAAAAAATTTGGCAAAAATTATGTCGTAATTCGAGAGCACAAAAAAGTCCATGGACTATAGCAAACGAAAAACGGCAAAATAGGGGCTTACCTGCTCTGGGGCACATTTGACCTTCAAAAATGGACGTTTTGGCCATGAGGGCTAACTGGCTCCATAGCTAAAATCTTAACGGACGTACACGAAAAATTTAGGCAAAAAAGAGATCGGATTTCCAGATCACCGAAAATTCCATGGAATATAGCAAACAAAAATCAACAAAATTGGGGGTTTACCTGCTCTGGGGCACATTTGACCTTGAAAATGGGACGTTTTGATCATTAGGGCTAACTGGTTCCTTAGCTAAGGTTTGAACAGACGTCCACGATAAATTTTGGCAAAAATTATGTCAGAATTCCAGATCACCAAAAAATCCATGGTCTATAGAACACGAAAATCGGCAAAATTGGGGGTTTACCTACTCTGGGGCGCATTTGACCTTCAAAATGGGACGTTTTGGCCATGAGGGCTAACTGTCTCCATAGCTAAGGTCTTAACGGACGTCCACAAAAAAATTTGTCAAAACTTATGTCGGAATTCCGGATCACTAAAACGTCCATGGTCTATGGCACACGAAAATCGGCATAATGGGTGGTTTACCTGCTCCAGGGGTCGTTTGACCTTGAAAATAAGTCGTTTTGCCCGTGAGGGTTTACTGGCTCTGTAGCTAAGGTCTAAACGGACATCCACGAAAATTTTTGGATAAAATGAGATCGATAATCTAGATCACCAAAAATTCCACGGACTATAGCACATGGAAATTGGTAAAATGGGGTGGTTACCTGATCCGAGGGTCGTTTGACAATGAAAATTGGACATTTTTCCCGTGAGGGTTACCTGTCTCCATAGCTAAGGTCTTAACGGACGTACGAATAATTTTGGCAAAAATTACGTCGGAATTCCAGATCACCAAAATGTCCATGGTCTATAGGACATGAAAATCGGCAAAATGTGTGGTTTACCTGCTCTAAGGCACATTTGACCTTCAAAATGGGACGCTTTGGCCATGAGGGCTAACTGGCTCTATAGGAAAGGTCTTAACAGACGTCCACGAAAAATTTTGGAAAAAATTATGTCGAAAGTCTGGATCACTAAAAAGTCTATAGACTATAGCAAACGAAAATTGGCAAAATGGATGGTTTACCTGCTCTGGGGGTCTTTTGACCTTGAAAATAGGTCTTTTTGGCCGTGAGGGTTAACTGGCTCTATAGCTAAGGTCTGAACAGACGTCCACGAAATTTTTTTGACAAAATGATATCGGAATTCCAGATCACCAAAATTCCATCAACTATAGTACACGAAAATCGGCAAAATGTGGGGTTTACCTCCTCTGGGGAACATTTAACATTCAAAATGGGACCTTTTGGCCATGAGGGCTAACTGGGTCAATAGCTAAGGTCTTAACGGACGTCCATGATAAATTCCACGGACTATAGCACACGAAAATTGGAAAAATAGGGTGTTTACCTGATCCGAGGGTCGTTTGACCATGAAAATGGGATGTTTTGCCCATGATGGTTAACTGGCTACATATCTAAGGTCTTAACGGACATCCGCGAAAACTTTTGGCAAAAATGAGGTCGGAAATATATATCACCAAGATGTATATGGACTATAACACACGAAAATTGGTAAAATGAGGGGTTTACCTGCTCTTGGGTACATTTGACCTTCAAAATTGGACGTTTCAATCGTGAGGGCTAACTGGCTCCATATCTAAGGTCTTAAAGGACGTCCACAAAAAATTTTGGCAAAAATTATGTCGGAATTCCTGATCACCAAAAAGTCCACGAACAATTGCGCACGAAAATCGGCAAAATTGGGGGTTTACCTGCTCTGGGGCACATTTGACCTTAAAAAATGGGATATTTTGGTCATGAGGATAAGTGGCTCCATAGCTAAGGTCTTAACAGACGTCAACAAAAAATTTTAGCAAAAATTATGTCGGAATTCCAGATCAACAAAAAGTCCATGGACTATAGCACACGAAAATCGGCAAAATGGGGGGTTTATATGTTCTGGGCACATTTGACGTTCAAAATGGGACGTTTTGGCCATCAAGACTAACTGGCTCCATAGCTAAGGTCTTAACAGACATCCACGAAAAATTTTAGCAAAAATTATGTCGGAATTCCAAATCAATAAACAGTCCATGAACTATAGCATATGAAAATCGGCAAAATGGGGGGTTTACCTGCTCTGGGGGTCGTTTGACCTTGCAAATGGGTCATTTTTGCCGTGAGGGTTGACTGGCTCAATAGCTAAGGTCCATACGGACATCCACGAAAAATTTTGGCGAAAATGAGATCGAAAATTCAGATCACCAAAATTCCATGGACTATAGCACACGAAAATCGGCAAAATAGGGTGTTTAGTTGATCCGGGGTTCGTTTGACCTTGAAAATTGGACGTTTTGTCCGTGAGGGTTAAGTGTCTCCACAGCAAAAATCTTAACGGACGTCCCCAAAAACTTTTAGCAGAAATCAAGTCGGAAATCTATATCACCAAAAAGTCCATAGACTATAGCATACAAAAATTGGCAAAATGAGGGATTTACCTGCTCTGGGGTACATTTGACCTTCAAAATGGGACGTTTTGGCTGTGAAGGCTAACAAGCCCCATATCTAAGGTCTTAACGGACATCCAAGAAAAAATTTGGATAAATTTATGTCGTAATTGCAGATCACCAAAAAGTCCATGAACTATAGCACACGAAAATCGGCAAAATAGGGGTTTACCTGCTCTAGGGCACATTTGACCTTCAAAATGAGGCCTTTTGGCCATGAATGCTAACTTGATTCATAGCTAAGGTCTTAACAGTCGTCCCCGAAAAATTTTGGCAAAAATTATGTCGGAATTCCAGACACCAAAAAGTCTATAGACTATAGATCACAAAAATCGGCA
This sequence comes from Solanum gracilifrons, assembly GCA_029582605.1. Classification (NCBI taxonomy): domain Eukaryota; kingdom Viridiplantae; phylum Streptophyta; class Magnoliopsida; order Solanales; family Solanaceae; genus Solanum; species Solanum gracilifrons. The sequence goes on along the minus strand of JAJOOH010002265.1, from coordinate 36,351 downwards.
AAATGGGGGGTTGACCTGCTCCAAGGGTCGTTTGACCTTGAAAATAGGTTGTTGTGGCCGTGAGGGTTAAATGGCTCCATAGCTAAGGTCTAAACGGACTTCCACGAAAAATTTTGGCAAAAATTAGATCGGAGTTCCAGATCACAAAAAATTCCATGGACTATAGCATACGAAAATTAGCAAAATTGAGGGTTTACCTGCTCTGGGGCACATTTGACCTTTAAAATGGGACGTTTTGGTCATGAAGGCTAACTGGCTCCATATCTAAGGTTTTAACAAACGTCTACGAAAAATTTTGGCTAAAATTATGTCGAAATTCTAGATCACCAAAAAGTCCGTGGATTATAGCACACAAAAATCGGCAAAATGGTGGGTTTACTTTCTCTGGGTGTCGTTTGACCTTGAAAAGAGGTTGTTTTGGCCGTGAGGGTTAACTGGCTCCATACTTAAGGTCTAAACGGACGTTCACGAAAGGTTTTGGCAAAAATGAGATCGGAATTCTAGATCACCAAAATTCCATGGACTATAGCACACGAAAATCGGTAAAATGGGGTGTTTACCTGATCCGGGGGTCATTTGACCTTTAAAATGAGACGTTTTGTCCGTGAGGGTTAACTGGCTCCATAGCTAAGGTCTTAACGAACGTCCATTAAAACTTTTGCCAAAAATGATGTCGGAAATCTAGATCACCAAAAAGTCCATTGACTATAGCTCACGAAAATCGTCAAAATTGGGGGTTTACCTGCTCTGGGGCACATTTGACCTTGAAAATGGGACGTTTTGGTCATGACGGCTACCTGGATCCATAGCTAAGGTCTTAACAGACGTCCACAAAATTTTTTAGTAAAATTATGTCGGAATTCCAGATCATTAAAAAGTCCATGGACTATAGCACACGAAAATCAGCAAAATGGGGGGTTTACCTGCTCTGGGGCACATTTGAACTTCTAAATGGGACGTTTTGGTCATAAGGGCTAACTGGCTACATAGCTAAGGTCTTAAATGACATCCACGAAAAATTTTGGCATAGTTTATGCACGAATTCTAGATCACTAAAAAGTCTATGGACTATAGCACACGAAAATTGGCAAAATGGGGCATAACCTGCTCCGGGGGTCGTTTGACCTTGAAAATGGCATGTTTTGTCCTCGAAGGTTAACTGGATGCATAAATAATGTCTTAATAAAATGAGATCGGAAATCTAGATCACCAAAAAGTCCAGGGACTATAGCACACGAAAATCGGCAAAATGAGGGGTTTACCTGCTCTGGGGTACATTTGACCTTCAAAATGGGATGATTTGGCCATAAAGGCTTAACTGGCTTCATAGTTAAGGTATTAACAGACGTCCACAAAAAATTTTGGGAAAAATTATGTCGGAATTCCAGATCAACAAATAGTCTATGGACTATAGATCACAAAAATCGGCAAAATGGGGGGTTTAATTGCTTCGGGGGTCGTTTGACCTTGAAAATAGGTCGTTGTGGCCGTGAGGGTTAACTGGCTCAATAGCTAAGGTCTAAGCGGATGTTAAGGAAAAATTTTGGTAAAAATGAGATCGGAATTCCAGATCACCAAAAATTCCATGGACTATACCACACGAAAATCAGTAAAATTGGGGGTTTACCTTCTCTGGGGCACATTTAACCTTGATATTAGATCGTTATGGCAGTGAGGGTTAACTGGCTCAATAGCTAAGGTCTAAATGGACGACCATGAAAAATTTTAGCAAAAATGAGGGTTAACGGGCTCCATAGCTAAGGTCGGAATTCCAGATCACCAAAAAGTTCATGGGCTGTAGCACACAAAAAAATCAAAATGGGGGGGGTTTACCTTCTCCGGGGGTCTTTTGACCTTGAAAATAGGTCGTTTTGGCCGTGAGGACCAACTGGCTCCATAACTAAGGTCTAAACGGACGTCCACGAAAACGTTTTGCGAAAATGAGATCGAAATTGCAGATATCCGAAATTCCATGGACTTAGCACACGAAAATTGGCAAAATGGGGTGTTTAACTGATCCGGGGGTCGTTTGACCTTGAAAATGGGACGTCTTGTCCGTGAGGGTTAACTGGCTCCATAGCTAAGGTCTTAACGGACGTCCACGAAAGCTTTTGGCAAAAATGAGGTCGGAAATCTAGATGTCCAAAAAGTCCATGGACTATAGAACATGAAAATTGGTAAATTGAGGGGTTTACCTGCTCTTGGGTACATTTGACCTTCAAAATAGGATGTTTTGGCCGTGAGGGATAACTGGCTCCATAACTAAGGTCTTAAATGACGTCAACGATAAAGTTTGGCAAAAATTATGTCGTAATTCCATATCACCAAAAATTCCATGGACTATAGCATACGGAAATCGGCAAAATAGGGGTTTACCTGCTCTAGGGCACATTTGACCTTCAAATGGGACGTTTTGGACATGAAGGCTAACTGGCTCCATAGATAAGGGCTTAACAGACGTCCATGAAAAATTTTGCCAAAAATTATGTCAGAATTCCAGATCACCAAAAAGTCCATGGAATATAGCACACGAAAATCGGCAAAATGTGTGGTTTACCCGCTCTGGGGCACATTTGACCTTCAAATAGGACGTTTTGGCCATGAGGGCTAACTGGATCCATAGATAAGGTCTTAACAGACGTCCATGAAAAATTTTCGCAAAAATTATGTCGGAATTCCTGATCACCAAAAAGTCCATGGACTATAGCACACGAAAATCGGCAAAATGTGGGGTTTACCTGCTCTGGGCATCATTTGACATTCAAAATGGGACCTTTTGGCCATGAGGGCTAACTGAGTCCATAGCTAAGGTCTTGACAGACGTCCATGAAAAATTTTGGCGAAAATTAGATCGAATTTTCAGATCACCAAAATTCCATGGACTATAGCACACGAAAATCGGTAAAATGAGGGGTTTACCTGATCTGGGGTACATTTGACCTCCAAAATGGGATGTTTTGGCCGTGAGGGCTAAGTGGCTCCATAGCTAAGGTCTAACTGGACGTTCATGAAAAATTTTAGCAAAAATGAGATCGGAATTCCAGATCACCAAAAATTCCATAAACTATAGCACACAAAAATTGGCAAAATTGGGGGTGTAACTGCTCTGGGCGCATTTGATCTTCAAAATGGGACGTTTTTTCCATGAGGGTTAACTGGCTCCATATCTAAGGTATTAACAGACGTCCACGAATAATTTTGGCAAAAATTATGTCGTAATTCCAGAGCCCCAAAAATTCCTTAGACTATAGCACACAAAAATTGTCAAAATGGGGGATTTACGTGCTTCGGGGGTCATTTTACCTTAGAAATAGGTCTTGTTTCCCGTGAGGGTTAACTGGTTCCACATCTAAGGTCTATACGAACGTCCACGAAAAATTTTGGCGAAAATGAGATCGGAATTCCATATCACCAAAATTCCATTGACTATAGCACACGAAAATCGACAAAATGGGGTGTTTACCTGATCCAGGGGTCGTTTGACCTTGAAAATGGGAAGTTTTGACTGTGAGGGTTAACTTTCTCCACAGCTAAGGTCTTACAGGACGTCCACGAAAACTTTTGGCAAAAATGAGGTCGAAAATCTAGATCACCAAAAAGTCCATCGACTGTAGCACACGAAAATCGGCAAAATGAGGTGTTTACATGCTCTGGGGTACATTTGACCTTCAAAATTGGACGTTTTGGCCATGAGAGCTAACTGGCTCCATAGCTAAGGTCTTAATAGACGTCCATGAAAAATTTTGGCAAAAATTAAGTCGTAATCCAGATCACCAAAAAGTTCAGGGACTATAGCACACAAAAATCAGTTAAATGGGGGTTTATCTACTCTGGGGCATATTAGGACTTCAAAATGGGACGTTTTGGCCGTAAGGGCTAACTGGTTCCATAGCTAAGGTCTTAACAGACGTCCATGAAAAATTTGGGTAGAAGTTATGTCGGAATTTCAATTCACCAAAAAGTCCATGAACTATAGTACACGAAAATTGGAAAATTGGGTGGTTTACCTGCTCTGGGGCACATTTGATAATGAAAATGGGACGTTTTGGCCGTGAGGGTTAACTAGCTCCATAGCTAAGGTTTTAACGGACGTTCACAAAAATTTTTGGGTAAAGTTATGTTGGAATTCCAGAGCACCAAAAAGTCCATGGACTATAGGGAACGAAAATTAGCAAAATTGGGGGTGTACCTGCTTTGGGGAACATTTGATCTTCAAATTGGAATGTTTTTTCCATGAGGGCTTACTGGCTCCATACCTAAAGGTTTAACGAACGACCACAAAAATTTTTGGCAAAATTTATGTCGGAATTCCAATTCACCAAAAATTCCATGAACTATAGCACACGAAAATCAGCAAAATGGGGGATTTACTTGCTCTGGCACATTTGACCTTGAAAATGGGTCATTTTTGCCGTGAGGGTTAACTGGCTCCATAGCTAAGGTCTTAACGGACTTCCTTGAAAAATTTTGGCAAAAATGAGATCGGAAATCCAGATCACCAAAAATTCTATGGACTATAGCACGCGAAAATCGGCAAAATGGGGTGTTTACCTGATCCGAGGGTCGTTTGACCTTGAAAATGGGACGTTTTGGCCGTGAGGGTTAACCGGCTCCATATCTAAAGTCTTAATGGACGTCCACGAATATTTTTGGCAAAACTTATGTCGTAATTGCAGATCACCAAAAAGTCCATGGACTATAGCACACTAAAATTGGCAAAATAGAGGTTTACCTGATTTGGGGAATATTTGACATTTAAAATGGGATGTTTTGACAATGAGGGCTAACTGGCTCAATAGCTATGCTCTTAACAGACGTCCACGGAAATTTTTGGCTGAAATTTTGGCGGAATTTCACATCACTAAAAAGTCCATGGACTATAGCACACAAAAATTGACAAAATGGAGGTTTTACCTTCTTCGGGGGTCGTTTGACCTTGAAAATAGGTATGTTTGGCCGTGAGGGTTAACTGGCTCCATAGCTAAGCTCTAAACGGACATTCACGAAGGTTTTTGGTTAAAATGATATCGGAATTCCAGATCACCAAAATTCCATTGACTATAGCACACGAAAATCGGCAAAATGGGGTGGTTACCTGATTCGAAGGTCGTTTGACCTAGAAAATGAGACGTTTTGGCTGTGAGGGCCAACTGGCTTCATAGCTAAGGTCTTAACAGACGTCCACGAAAAATTTTGGCAAAAATTATGTCCTAATTCTATAGCACAAAAAAGTTCATGGACTATAGCACACGAAAATAGGCAAAATAAGGGTTTACCTGCTCTGGGGCACATTTGACCTTCAAAATTTGACGTCTTGGCCATGAGGGCTAACTGGCTCCTAAGCTAAGGTCTAAACAGACGTTCACGAAATATATTGGCAAAAATGAGAAGGATTTACTGATCACCAAAAATTCCATTGACTATAGCACACGAAAATCGGCAAAATGTGGGGTTTACCTTCTCTGGGCACATTTGACCTTCAAAATGGGACGTTTTGGACATGACGGCTAACTGGTTCCATAGCTAAGGTCTTAACAGACGTCCACGAAAAATTTTAGCAAAAATTATGTTGGAATTTTAGATCACCAAAAAGTCCAGGGACTATAACACACGAAAATCGGCGAAATGTGATGTTTACGTGCTACGTGGGTCGTTTGACCTTGAAAATAGGTCGTTTTTGCCATGAGGGTTAATTGGGTGCATAGCTATGGTCTTAACGGACTTCTACGAAAACTTTTGGTGAAAATGTGATGGGAATTCCAGATCACCAAAATTCCATTGACTATAGCACACGAAAATCGGCAAGATTGGGTGTTTAGCTAATCCGGGGGACGTATATCCTTGAAAATTGGACGTTTTGTCCATGAGGGTTAATTGGGTGCATAACTAAGGTCTTAACGGACAACCACGAAAAATTTTGGTAAAAATTATGTCGAAATTCTATATCACCAAAAAGTCCATGGACTATAGCACACGAAAATCGGCAAAATGTGGGGTTTACCTACTCTGGGGATCATTTGACATTCAAAATGGGACATTTTGGCTATGAGGGCTAACTGGGTCCATAGTTAAGGTCTTAACAGACGTCCACAAAAAATTTTGGTAAACATTATGTCAGAATTCCATATCACCAAAAAGTCCAAGTACTATAGCACACGAAAATCGGCAAAATGTGGGGTTTACCTGATCTGGGGATCATTTGACATTCAAAATGGGACCTTTTGGCCATGAGGGCTAACTGGGTCCATAGCTAAGGTCTTAACAGACGTCCACGAAAAATTTTGGCAAAAAATGAAATCAGAATTTCAGATCACCAAAATTCCATGGACTATAGCACACGAAAATCGGCATAATGAGGGGTTTACCTGATCTGGGGTACATTTGACCTCCAAAATGGGATGTTTTGGCCGTGAGGACTAACTCGCTCCATAGCTAAGGTCCAAACGAATGTTCACAAAAATTTTTAGCAAAAATGAGATCGGAATTCTAGATCACCAAAAAGTCCATGGACTATAGCACACTAAAATAGGCAAAAATGTGGGGTTTACCTGCTCTGGGGCACATTTGACCTCCTAATTGGGACGTTTTGGCCATTAGGGATAACTGGCTCCATAGCTAAAGTCTTAACAGACATCCACGAAAAAATTTTGGCAAAAATTATGTCGGAATTCCAGATCACTAAAAACTCAGTGGACTATAGCACACAAAAATCGGCAAAATAGGGGATTTACTTGCTCCTGAGGTCGTTTGACCTTGAAAACGGATCCTTTTTGCCGTGAGGGTTGATTGGCTCCATAGCTAAGGTCCATACGGACGTCCACGAAAAGTTTTGGCAAAAATGAGATCGGAATTTTAGATCACCAAAATTCCATGGACTATAGCACACGAAAATTGGCAAAATGGTTTGTTTACCTGATCCGGGGGTCGTTTGACCTTGAAAATGGGATGTTTTGGCTGTGATGGTTAACTTGCTCCATAGATAAGGTCTTATCGGACGTCCACGAAAAATTTTGGCAAAACTAAGGTGGAAAATCTAGATCACCAAAAAGTCCATCGACTATAGCACACAATAATCAGCAAAATGAGGGGTTTACCTGCTTTGGGATACATTTGACCTTCAAAATGGGATGTTTTGTCCGTGAGGGCTAACTGGATCCATAGATAATGTCTTAATGGACGTACATGAAAAATTTTGGCAAAAATTATGTCGTAATTCCATATCACCAAAAAGTCCAGGGACTATAGCACACGAAAATAAGTTAAATGAGGAGTTTACCTGCTCTGGGGCATATTAGGCCTTTAAAATGGGAGGTTTTGGCCGTGAGGGCTAACTAGCTCCGTAGCTAAGGTCTTAACAGACGTCCATGAAAAATTTGGGCAAAATTTAAGTCGGAATTCCAATTCACCAAAAAGTCCATGAACTATAGCACACAAAAATCAGCAAAATGGGGGGTTTACCTGCTCTTGGGCACATTTGACTATGAAAATTAGACGTTTTGGCCGTGAGGGTTAACTAGCTCCATTGCTAATGTTTTAACGAACGTCTACAAAAAATTTTGGGAAAAGTTATGTTGGAATTCCAGAGCACCAAAAAGTCCATTGACTATAGGACACGAAAATTGGGAAAATTGGGGGTGTACCTGCTCTGGGTCACATTTGATCATCAAAATTGGACGTTTTTTCCATGAGGGCTTACTGGCTGCATACCTAAAGTTTTAACGGCCGCCACAAAAATTTTGGCAAAAATTATGTCGGAATTCGAATTCACCAAAAAGTCCATGAACTATAGCATACGAAAATCGGCAAAATAGGTGGTTTACCTGCTATGGGGCACATTTGACCTTGAAAATGGGACGTTTTGGCCGTGAGGCTTAACTAGCTCCATAGCTAATGTCTTAACGGACTTCCACGTAAAATTTTGGCAAAAATTATGTCGTAATTCCAGATCACCAAAAAGTCCATGGACTATAGCACACGAAAATCAGCAAAATGAGGGGTTTACCTGCTCTGGCGCTTATTTGACCTTCAATATGGGATGTTTTGGCCATGAGGGCTAACTGGCTCAATAGATATGGTCTTAACAGACGTCCACGAAAAATTTTGGCTAAAATTATGTCGGAATTTCACATCACCAAAAAGTCCATGGACTATAGCACAGAAAAATCGGCAAAATGGGGGGTTTACCTGCTCCAGGGGTCGTTTGACCTTGAAAATAGGTCGTTTTGGCCGTAAGGGTTAACTGGCTCCATAGCGGATGTTCACGAAAGTTTTTGGCAAAAATAAGATCGGAATTCCAGATCACCAAAATTCCATGGATTATAGCACACGAAAATCGGTAAAATGGGGTGTTTACTTGATCCAGGGTTCTGTTGACCTTGAAAATGAGACGTTTTGTCCATGAGGGTTAACTCGCTCCATAGCTAAGGTCTTAACCGACGTCCACGAATTCTTTTTGCAAATATGAGGTCGGAAATTTAGATCATCTAAAAGTCAATGGACTATAGCACACAAAAATCGGCAAAATTAGGGGTTTACCTGCTCTGGGGTACAATTGATCTTCAAAATGGAACATTTTGGCCGTGAGGGCTAACTGGCTCCATAGCTAAAGTCCTAACGGACGTCCACAAAAAATTTTGGCAAAAATTATGTCATAATTCCAGAGCACAAAAAAGTCCATAGACTATAGCATAGGAAAATCGGCAAAATAGGGGTTTACCTGCTCTGGGGCACATTTGACCTTAAAAAATGAACGTTTTGGCCATGAGGACTAACTGGCTCCATAGCTAAAATCTTAACGGACGTACACGAATAATTAAGGCAAAAAGGAGATCGGATTTCCAGATCACCGAAAATTTCATGGACTATAGCAAACGAAAATCAACAAAATTGGGGGTTTACATGCTCTGGGACACATTTGACCTTGTAAATGGGACGTTTTGGTCCTGAGGGCTAACTGGCTCCTTAGCTAAGGTTTGAACAGACGTCCACGATAAATTTTGGCAAAAATTATATCGGAATTCTAGATCACCAAAAAGTCCATGGACTATAGCATACGAAAATCGGAAAAATGGGGGGTTTATCTGCTCTGGGGCACATTTGACCTTCACAATGTGACGTTTTGGCCATGAGGGCTGATTGTCTCCATAGCTAAGGTCTAAACAGACGTCCACGAAAATTTTTGGCAAAAATTATTTCGGAATTCCAGATCACTAAAAAGTCCATGGACTATAGCACACGAAAATAGGCAAAATGGGGGGTTTACCTTTTCCGAAGGTCGTATGACCTTGAAAATGGGTCGATTTTGCCGTAAGGGTTGACTGGCTCCAAAACTAAGGTCTATACGGACGTCTACAAAAATTTTTGGCTAAAATAAGTTCGGAATTCCAGATCACCGAAATTCCATGGACTATAGCACACGAAAATCGTCAAAATGGGGAGTTTACCTGATTTGGGTATCGTTTGACCTTTAAAATGGGACGTTTTGGCCATAAGGGTTAACTGACTCCATAGCTAAGGTCTTAACGGACGGCCACGAAAATGTTTGGCAAAAATGAGGTCGGAAATCTAGATTACCAAAAAGTTGATGGACTGTAGAACACGAAAATCGACAAAATAATGGGTTTACCTGCTCTGGGGTACATTTGACCTTCAAAATGGGACGTTTTGGCCGTAAGGGCTAACTGGCTCCATAGCTAAAGTCATAACGGACGTCCACGAAAAATTTTGGCAGAAATTATATCGTAATTGCAGATCACCAAAAAGTCCATGGACTATAGAACACAAAAATTGGCAAAATAGAGGTTTACCTGTTTTGGGGCACATTTGACCTTCAAAATGGGATGTTTTGACCATGAGGTCTAACTGGCTCAATAGCTAATGTCTTAACAGACGACCACGAAAATTTTTAACTAAAATTATGTTGGAATTTCAGATCACCAAAAAGTTTATGGACTATAGCACACAAAAATCGGCAAAATGGGGGTTTACCTGCTCCGGGGGTCGTTTGACCTTCAAAATAGGTCGTTTTGGCCGTGAGGGTTAACTGGCTCCATAGCTAAGGTCTAAACGGACGTCCATAAAAGTTTTTGGAAAAAATGAGATCGGAATTCCAAATCACTAAAATTCCATGGACTATAGCATGCGAAAATCGACAAAATGGAGGGTTTACTTGATCCGTTGGTTGTTTGACCTAGAAAATGAGACGGTTTGTCCGTGTGGGTTAACTGGCTCCAAAGCTAAGGTCTTCTCGGACGTCCATGAAAACTTTTGCCAAAAATGAGGTCGGAAATCTAGATCACCAAAAAATCCATGGACTATAGCACACGAAAATCGGTAAAATTAGGGGTTTACTTGCTTTGGGGTACATTTGACCTTCAAAAATGGGACGTTTTGGCCGTGAGGGCTAACTGGCTCCATAGCTAAGGTCTTAACGGACGTCCACAAAATATTTTGCCAAAAATTATGTCATAATTCCGGTGCACAAAAAAGTCCATGGACTATAGCACAAGAAAATCGACAAAATAAGGGTTTAACTACTCTGGGCACATTTGACCTTCAAAATTGGACGTTTTGGCCATGAAGGCTAACTGGCTCCATAGCTAAGGTCTTAACGGATGTTCACGAATAATTTTGGCAAAAATTATGTCGGAATTCCAGATCACCAAAATGTCCATGGTCTATGGGACACGAAAATCGGCAAAATGGGTGGTTTACCTGCTCTGGGGCACATTTGACCTTCAAAATGGGACGTTTTGGCCATGACGGCTAATTGGCTCTATAGCAAAGGTCTTAACCGACGTCCACGAAAAATTTTGGAAAAAATTATGTCCAAAGTCTGGATCACTAAAAAGTCCATAGACAATAGCACACGAAAATCGGAAAAAATGGGTGGGTTACCTGCTGTGGGTCTTTTGATCTTGAAAATAGGTCTTTTTGGCCGTGAAAGTTAACTGGCTCTATACCTAAGGTCTGAACGGACGTCCAAGAAATTTTTTTGACAAAATGAGATCGAAATTCCAGATCACCAAAATTCCACGAACTATAGTACACGAAAATCGGCAAAAATGTGGGGTTTACCTCTTCTGGGGAACATTTAACATTCAAAATGGGACCTTTTGGCCATGAGGGATAACTGGGTCAATAGCTAAGGTCTTAACGGACGTCCACGAAAAATTCCATGGACTATAGCACACGGAAATTGGCAAAATGGGGTGTTTACCTGATCCGAGGGTCGTTTGACCATGAAAATGGGACGTTTTGCCCATGATGGTTAACTGGCTACATATCTAAGGTCTTAACGGACATCCACGAAAACTTTTGACAAAAATGAGGTCGGAAATATATATCACCAAGAAGTACATGGACTATAGCACACGAAAATCGGTAAAATGAGGGGTTTACCTGCTTTGGGGTACATTTGACTTCAAAATTGGACGTTTCAATTGTGAGGGCTAACTGGCTCCATAGTTAAGGTCTTAACGGACGTTTACGAAAAATTTTCGCAAAAATGATGTTGTAATTCCAGATTACCAAAAAGTATATGGACTATAGCACACGAAAATCGGCAAAATAGAGGTTTACCTGCTCAGGGGAACATTTGACCTTCAAATGAGACGTTTGGGCCATGAGGGCTAACTGGCTACATGGATGAGGTCTTAACAGACATACGTGAAAAATTTTGGTAAAAATTATGTCGGAATTCCAGATCATCAAAAAGTCCATGGACTAGGCTCACAAAAATCGGCAAAATGTAGGGTTGACCTTCTCTGGGGAACATTTGACATTTAAAATATGACCTTTTGGCCGTGAGGGCTAACTGGGTCCATATTTAAAGTCTTAACAGACATCCACGAAAAATTTTGGCGAAATGAGATTGGAATTCTAGATCACCAAAATTTCATAGACTATAGCACACGAAAATCGGCAAAATGAGGGGTTTACCTGATCTGGGGTACATTTGACCTTCAAAATGGGATGTTTTGGCCGTGAGGGCTAACTGGCTCCATAGCTAAGGTCTGAACGGACGTCCACAAAAAACTTTGGCAAAAATTATGTCAGAATTCCAGATCACCAAAAAGTCAATGGTCTATAGCACCCGAAAATTGGCAAAATGGGGGGTTTACGTGCTCCGGGGGTCATTTGACCATGAATATGGGTTGTTTTTTCCGTGAGGGTTAGCTGGTTCCATAGCTAAGGTCTAAACAGACGTCCATGAAAAAATTTGGCGAAAATGAGATCAGAATTCCATATCACCAAAATTCCATTGACTATAGCACACGAAAATCGGCAAAATGTGTTGTTTACATAATCCAGGGGTCGTTTGACCTTGAAAATGGGATGTTTTGGCTGTGAGGGTTAACTTGCTCCATAAATAAGGTCTTACCGGATGTCCACGAAAACTTTTGGCAAAAATGAGGTCGAAAATCTAGATCACCAAAAAGTCCATCGACTATAGCACACGAAAATCGGTAAAATGAAGGGTTTACCTGCTCTGGGTTACATTTGACCTTCAAAATGGGACGTTTTGTCCGTGAGGGCTAATTGGATCCATAGCTAAAGTCTTAACGGACGTCCATGAAAATTATTTATCAAAAATTATGTCGTAATTCCGGATCACCAAAAAATCCAGGGACAATAGTACACGAAAATCAGTTAAATGAGGTGTTTACCTGCTCTGGGGCATATTAGGCCTTCAAATGGGACGTTTTGGTCGTGAGGGCTAACTGGCTCCATAACTATGCTCTTAACAATCGTCCATGAAAAATTTGGGCAAAAGTTATGTCGGAATTCCAATTCACCAAAGAGTCCATGGACAATAGAACACGAAAATCGACAAAATGAGGGGTTTACCTGCTCTGGGGTACATTTGACCTTCAAAATAGGACGTTTTGGCCGTGAGGGATAACTGACTCCATAGCTAAGGTCTTAACAGACGTCAGCGAAAAATTTTGGCAAAAATTATGTCGTAATTCCATATCACCAAAAATTCCATGGACTATAGCATACGAAAATCGACAAAATAGGGGTTTACCTGCTCTGGGGCACATTTGACCTTCAAATGGGACGTTTTGGCCATGAGGGCTAACTGGCTCCATAGATAAGGGCTTCACAGACGTCCACGAAAAATTTTGGCAAAAATTATGTCAGAAATCCAGATCACCAAAAAGTCCATTGAATATAGCATACGAAAATCGGCAAAATGTGTGGTTTACCCGCTCTGGGGCACATTTGACCTTCAAATAGGACGTTTTGGCCATGAGGGCTAACTGGATCCATAGATAAGGTCTTAACAGACGTCCATGAAAAATTTTGGCAAAAATTATGTCGGAATTTCAGATCTCCAAAAAGTCCATGGACTATAGCACACGAAAATCGGCAAAATGTGGGGTTTACCTGCTCTGGGGATCATTTGACATTCAAAATAGGACGTTTTGGCTGTGAGGGCTAACTGGATCCATATCTAAGGTCTTAACGGACGTCCACGAAAACCTTTGGCAAAAATGAGGTTGGAAATCTAGATCACCAAAAAGTCCATGGATTATAGCACACAAAAAACGGCAAATTGAGGAGTTTTCCTACTCTGGAGTACATTTGACCTTCAAAATAGGACGTTTTGGCTGTGAGGGCTAACTGGATCCATATCTAAGGTCTTAACGGACGTCCACGAAAACTTTTGGCAAAAATAAGGTCGGAAATCTATATCACCAAAAAGTCCATAGACTATAGCACAAGAAAATCGGCAAAATTAGGGGTTTACCTGCTCTGGGGTACAATTGACCTTCAAAATGGAACGTTTTGGCCGTGAGGGCTAACTGGCTCCATAGCTAAGGTCCTAACGGACGTCCCCAAAAAATTTTGGCAAAAATTATGTCGTAATTCCAGAGCACAAAAAAGTCCATGGACTATAGCATACGAAAAACGGCAAAATAGGGGATTACCTGCTCTGGGGCACATTTGACCTTCTAAAATGGACGTTTTGGCCATGAGGGATAACTGGCTCCATAGCTAAAATCTTAACGGATGTACACGAAAAATTTAGGCAAAAAAGAGATCGGATTTCCAGATCACCGAAAATTTCATGGGCTATAGCAAACGAAAATCAACAAAATTGGGGGTTTACCTGCTCTGGGGCACATTTGACCTTGAAAATGAGACGTTTTGGTCATTAGGGCTAACTCGCTCCTTAGCTAAGGTTTGAACAGACGTCCATGATAAATTTTGGCAAAAATTATGTCAGAATCCAGATCACCAAAAAATCCATTGTCTATAGGACACGAAAATGGGCAAAATTGGGGGTTTACCTACTCTGGGGCGCATTTGACCTTCAAAATGGGACGTTTTGGCCATGAGGGCTAACTGGATCCATAGCTAAAGTCTTAATGGACGTCCACAAAAAAAATTGGCAAAAATTATGTCGGAATTCCGGATCACTAAAACGTCCATGGTCTATGGAACACGAAAATCGGCATAATGGGTGGTTTACCTGCTCCGGGGGTCGTTTGACCTTGAAAATAAGTCGTTTTGCCCGTGATGGTTAACTGGCTCTGTAGCGAAGGTCTAAATGGACATCCACGAAAATTTTTGGATAAAATGAGATCGGTAATCTAGATCACCAAAAATTCCATGGACTACAGCACACGGAAATTGGTAAAATGGGGTGGTTACCTGATCCGAGGGTCATTTGACAATGAAAATTGGACCTTTTTCCCGTGAGGGTTAACTGTCTCCATAGCTAAGGTCTTAACGGACGTTCACGAATAATTTTGGCAAAAAATTACGTCGGAATTCCAGATCACCAAAATGCCCATGGTCTATAGGACATGAAAATCGGCAAAATGTGTGGTTTACCTGCTCTGGGGCACATTTGACCTTCAAAATGGGACGTTTTGGCCATGAGGGCTAACTGGCTCTATAGGAAAGGTCTTAACAGACGTCCACGAAAAATTTTGGAAAAAATTATGTCAAAAGTCTGGATCACGAAAAAGTCCATTGACTATAGCACACGAAAATTGGCAAAATGGATGGTTTACCTGCTCTGGGGTCTTTTGACCTTGAAAATAGGTCTTTTTGGCCGTGAGGGTTAACTGGCTCTATAGCTAAGGTCTGAACAGACGTCCACGAAATTTTTTTGACAAAATGAGATCGGAATTCCAGATCACCAAATTCCATGAACTATAGTACACGAAAATCGGCAAAATGTGGGGTTTACCTCCTCTGGGGAACATTTTACATTCAAAATGGGACCTTTTGGCCGTGAGGGCTAACTGGCTCCATATCTAAGATCTTAACGGACGTCCACGAAAAATTTTGGCCAAAATTATGTCGGAATTTCTGATCAACAAAAAGACCATGGACTATTACACAAAAAAATTGGCAAAATTGCGGATTTACTTGCACTGGGGCACATTTGACCTTAAAAATGGGACGTTTTGGTGATGAGGGATAACTGGCTCCATAGCTAATACCTTAGTAGACGTCCACGAAAATGTTTGGCAAAAATTATGTTGTAATCTAGATCCCCAAAAAGTACATCCACTATATCACACAAAAATCGGCAAAATAGGGGTTTACCGGCTCTGGGGCACATTGGACCTTCAAATGGGACGTTTTGGCCATGAGGGCAAACTGGGTCCATAGATGAGATCCTAACAAACGTCCATGAAAAATTTTGGCTAAAATTATGTCGAAATTCCAGATCACCAAAAAGTCGATGGATTATAACATACGAAAATCAGCATAATTGGGGGTTTACCTTCTCAGGGGCACATTTGACCTTGAAAATGAGACGTTTTGGTCGTGAGGGCTAACTGGATCCATAGCTAAGTTCTTAACAGAAATCCACCAAAAATTTTGGTAAAAAATATGTCGGAATTCCAGATCACCAAAAAGTTCATGGTCTATAGCACACGAAAATCGGCAACTTAGGGTGTTTACCTGATTCGGGGGTCGTTTGACCTTGAAAATGGGTTGTTTTGGCCGTGAGGGCTAACTGGCCCCATAGCTAATGTCTTAACAGACGTCCACGAAAAGTTTTGGCAAAAATTATGTCGGAATTCCAGATCACTAAAATGTCCATGGACTATATAGCACACGAAAATCGGCAAAATGAGGGGTTTACCTGCTCTGGTTACATTTGACCTTCAAAATGGAACGTTTTGGCCGTGAGGGCTAACTAGCTCTTTAGCTAAGGTCTTAAGGGACGTTCACGAAAACATTTTGCAAAAATTATGTCGTAAATCCAAATCACCAAAAAGTTCATGGTCTATAGCACACGAAAATCGGCAACTTTGGGTGTTTACCTGATCCGGGGATCGTTTGACCTTGAAAATGGGTTGTTTTGGCCGTGAGGGTTAACTAGCTCTATACCTAAGGTCTTAACGAACGTCCACGAAAACTTTTGGCAAAAATGAGGTAGGAAATCTAGATCACCAAAAAATCCATACACTATAAGCACACGAAAATCGGCAAAATGAGGGGTTTACCTGCTCTGGGCACATTTGACCTTCAAAATTGGACGTTTTGGCCATGAGGGCTAACTGGCTCCATAGCTAAGGTCTTAACAGATGTCCACAAAAATTTTTGGCAAAAATTATGTTGGAATTCCAGATCACTAAAAAGTGCATGGACTATAGCACACGAAAATCGGTAAAATGGGGAGTTTACCTGCTCCGGGGTTCGTTCGACAATGAAAACAGGTCTTTTTGGCTGTGAGGGTTAACTGGCTTTATAGCGAAGGTCTAAACGGACGTCCACAAAATTTTTTGGAGAAAATGAGATCGAAATTCCAGATTACCAAAAATTCAATGGACTATATTACACGAAAATCGGCAAAATGAGGGGCTCACCTGCTCTGGGGTACATTTGACCTTCAAAATGGGATGTTTTAGCCGTGAGGGCTAACTTGCTCCATATATAAGGTCTTAACGGACGTCCACGAAAAAATTTGGCTAAAATTATGTCGGAATTCCTGATCACCAAAAAGTCCATGGACTATTGCACACGAAAATCGGTAAAATTGGGGGTTTACTTGCTCTGGGGCACATTTGACCTTAAAAATGGGATGTTTCAGTTATAAGGGATAACTGGCTCCATAGCTAATGTCTTAACAGACGTCCACGAAAATTTTTTGCAAAAATTATGTCGGAAATCCAGATTACCAAAAAGTCTATGGACTATAGATCACAAAAATCGGCAACATGGGTTTTGCCTGCTCTGTGGCACATTTGACCTTGAAAATGGGACGTTTTTGTCATAAGGGCTAACTGACTCCATAGCTAAGGTTTTAACAGACTGCCACAAAAAATTTTGGTAAAAAGTATATCGGAATTCCAGATCACCAAAAATTCCATGGCCTAGAGCACACGAAAATAGGCAAAATTTGGGGTTTACCTGCTCTAGGGCATATTTGACCTTGAAAATGGGACGTTTTGTCCATGAGGGCTAACTGGCTCCATAGCTAAGGTTTTAACAGACGTCCACAAAAAATTTTGGCAAAAATTATGTCGTAATTCCAGATTACTAAAACGTCCATGGTCTATATAGCACACGAAAATCGGCAAAATGGAGGATTTACCTGCTCCAGGGGCTCGTTTAATCTTCAAAATGGGACGTTTTTTGCATGAGGGCTAACTGGCTCCATAGCAAAGGTCTTAACAGACGTCCACGAAAATTTTTTGCAAAAATTATGTCGGAATTCCAGATCACTAAAATGTCCATGGACTATAGCACACGAAAATTGGCAAAACTGGGGGTTTACCTGCTCTGGTGAACATTTGACCTTGAAAATGGGATGTTTTTATCATGAGGGCTAACTGGCCCCATAGCTAATGTCTTAACAGACGTCCACGAAAAGTTTTGGCAAAAATTATGTCGGAATTCCAGATCACTAAAATGTCCATGGACTATATAGCACACGAAAATTGGCAAAATGGGGGGTTTACCTACTCTAGTGCACATTTGACCTTCAAAATGGGACGTTTTGGCCATAAGGGCTAACTGGCTCCATAGCTAAGGTCTTAACAGACATCCACGAAAAATTTTGGAAAAAATTATGTCGGATTTCCAGATCACTAAAATCTTCATGGACTATAGCACACAAAAATTGGTAAAATGGGGGGCTTACCTCCTACGGGTGTCGTTTGACCTTGCAAATGCGTCGTTTATGCCGTAAAGGTTCATTGGCTCCATACCTAAGGTCTATACGGACGTCCACAAAGAAATTTGGTTAAAATGAGATCGGAGTTCCAGATCACCAAAATTCCATGGACAATAACACACGAAAATCGGCAAAATGGGGTGTTTACCAGATCCGACGGTCGTTTGACTTTTAAAATGGGACGTTTTGTCCGTAAGGGTTAACTGGCTCCTTAGCTAAGGTCTTAACGGACGTCCACGAAAACTTTTGGCAAAAATAAGGTCGGAATTCCGGATCACCAAAAGTCCATGGACTATAGCACATGAAGATCAGCAAAATGGGGGGTTTACCTGTTCTGGGGCACATTTGACC
This sequence comes from Solanum gracilifrons, assembly GCA_029582605.1. NCBI lineage: Eukaryota > Viridiplantae > Streptophyta > Magnoliopsida > Solanales > Solanaceae > Solanum > Solanum gracilifrons. Next base: position 17,846 of record JAJOOH010002265.1, on the reverse strand, counting down.
TCCAAAATGGGTCGTTTTGGCCATGAGGGCTAACTGGCTCCATAGCTAAGGTCTTTACAGTCATACACGAATTTTGGCAAAAATTATGTCGTAATTTCAGATCACTAAAAAGTCCAAGGACTATAGCACACGAAAATCGGTAAAATAGGGGGTTTACCAGCTCGGGGGGTCGTTTGACCTAGAAAATGGGTCGTTTTTGCCGTGAGGGCTTACTAGCTCCATACCTAAAGTCCTAACGGACGTCCACAAACAATTTTGGCAAAAATTATGTCGAAATTCTTGATCACCAAAATATCGATGGACTATTGCACACGAAAATCGGCAAAATTAGGGGTTTACCTGCTCTGGGGCACATTTGACCTTAAGAATAGGACGTTTTTGTCATGAGGGCTAACTGGCTCTATAGCTAACGTGTTAACAGACGTCCACGAAAATTTTTGGCAAAAATAATGTCTGAATTTCAGATCACCAAAAAGTCCATAGATTATAACACACGAAAATCGGCAAAATGGGGGGTTTATATGTTCTGGGGAACAGTTGACGTTCAAAATGGAATGTTTTGGCCATGAGGGCTAACTGGCTCCAATGCTAAGGTCTTAACAGACATCCACAAAAAAATTTTGCAAAAATTATGTCGGAATTGCAGATCACTAAAATGACCATGAACTATAGCACATGAAAATCGTTAAAATGGGGGGTTTACCTGCTCCGTGGGTCATTTGACCTTGAAAATGGGTCGTTTTTGCCGTGAGTGTTGACTGGCTACATAGCTAAGTTCCATATAGACGTCCACGAAAAATATTTGGCAAAAATGAGATCGGATATTCAGATCACCAAAATTCCTTGGACTATAGCACATGAAAATCGGTAAGTGGGGTGTTTACCTGATCCGGGGGTCGTTTGACCTTGAAAATGGGACGTTTTGGCCGTGAGGGTTAACTAGCTCCATACCTAAGGACTTAACGGACGTCCACGAAAATTTTTTGCAAAAATGAGGTCAGAAATCTATATCACCAAAAAGTCCATAGATTATAGCACACGAAAATCGGCAAAATAGGGGATTAACCTGCTCTGGGGCACATTTGACCTTGAAAATGGGACGTTTTGGTCATTTGAGCTACCTAGCTCCATAGCTAAGATCTTAACAGACGTCCACAAAAATTTTTGTCTAAAATTATGTCGGAATTCTAGATTACCAAAAAGTTCAGGGACTATAGCACACGAAAATTGGAAAAACGCGGGGTTTATCTGCTCTGGGGCACATTTGACCTTCAAAATGGGACGTTTTAGCCATGAGGGCTAACTGGCTTCATATTTAAGATCTTAACAGACGTCCACGAAAAATTTTGGCAAAAATTATGTCGGAATTCTAGATCACTAAAAAGTCCATGGACTATAGCACACGAAAATTGGCAAAATGGGGGGTTCACCTGCTCCGGGGGAAGGTATAACCTTCAAAATGGGACGTTTTTGCCATGAGGGCTAATTGGCTCCATAGCTAAGGTCTTAAAAGACATCTACGAAAAATTTTTGGCCAAAATAAAGTCGGAATTTCATATCACCAAAAAGTCCATGGACTATAGCACACAAAAATTGGCAAAATGGGGGTTTACCTGCTCCGGGGGTTGTTTGACCTTGCAAATAGGTCATTTTGGCAGTGAGGGTTAACTGGCTCCATAGCTAAGGTATAAACGGACGTCCACGAAAAAGTTTGGCAAAAATGAGATCGGAATCCAGATCAACAAAAATTCAATGGACTATATCACACGAAAATTGGTAAGATTGGGGGTTTACCTTCTCTGGGGCACATTTGACCTTGAAACTGTGACGTTTTTGTCATGAGGTCTAACTGGCTCAAAAGCTAAGGTCGTAACAGACGTCCACGAAAAATTTTGGCAAAAATTATGTCAAAATCCAGATCACTAAAAAGTTCACGGTTTATAGCACACGAAAATCAGCAAAATGGGGGGTTTACCTGCTCTGGGGCACACTTGACTTTCAAAATAGGACGTTTTGGCACTGAGGCCTATCTGACTCCATAGCTAAGGTTTTAATAGACGTCCACGAAAAATTTTGGCAAAATTTATGTCAGAATTCGAGATCACTAAAATGTCCATGGACTATAGCACACGAAAATCGACAAAATGGGGGGTATACTTGCTCCGGGGTTCGTTTGACCTTGAAAATGGGTCATTTTTTTCCGTGAGGGTTGGCTGGCTCCATAACTAAGGTCTATACGGACGTCCACGAAAAATTTTGGCGAAAATGAGATCGGAATTCCAGATCACTAAAATTCCATGTACTATAGCACGTGAAAATCGGCAAAATTAAGGGTTTACCTGATCTGGGGTACATTTGACCTTCAAAATGGGACGTTTTGGCAGTGAGGGCTAACTGGTTCCATAGCTAATGTCTTAACAGACGTCCACCAATAATTTTTGCAAAAATTATGTCAAAATCCAGATCCCCAAAATGTCCACGGTCTAGCACACGAAAATCAATAAAATGGGGGGTTTACCTGCTCTGGGGAACATTTGACCTTCAAAATGGGACCTTTTGGCCATGAGGGCTATCTGACTCAATAGCTAAGGTTTTAACAGACGTCCACGAAAAATTTTGGCAAAAATTATATCGGAATTCCAGATCACTTAAATGTCATGAACTAAAGCACACGAAAATCGGCAAAATAAGGGGGTGTATCTGCTCCGGGGTTCGTTTGACCTTGAAAATGGGTCGTTTTTGTAGTGAGGGTTGACTGGCTCTATAACAAAGGTCTGTACGGACGTCCACGAAAAAGTTTAACGAAAATCAAATCGGAATTCCAGATCACCAAAATTCCATGAACTATAGCACCCGAATATCGACAAAATGGGGTGTTTACCTGATTCGGGGGTCGTTTGACCTTGAAAATAGGACGTTTTGGCCGTGAGGGTTAACTGGCTCCATAGCTCAAGTCTTAACGGACGTCCACGAAAACTTTTGGCAAAAATGAAGTCGGAAATCTAGATCACCAAAAAGTCCAAGGACTATAGCACACGAAAATTGGCAAAATAAGGGATTTAACAGCTCTGGGGTACATTTGACCTTCGAAATGGGAATTTTTGGCTGTGAGGGCTAACTGGCTCCATAGATAAAGTCTTAATGGCTGTCCACGAAAAATTTTGGCAAAAATTATGTCGTAATTGCAGATTACCAAAAAGCCCATGAACTATTGCACACAAAATCGGCAAAATAAAGGTTTACCTGCTTTGGGGCACATTTGACCTTCAAAATTAGATGTTTTGGCCATGAGGGCTAACTGGATCAATAGCTATGGTCTTAACTGACGTCCACGAAAATTTTTGGCTAAAATTATGTCGGAATTTCACATCACCAAAAAGTCCATGGACTATAGCAAACAAAAATCGGCAAAATGGGGGGTTTACCTGCTCCGGGGGTCGTTTAACCTTGAAAATAGATCGTTTTGGCCGTGAGGGTTAACTAGATCCATAGCTAAGGTCTAAACGGACGTTCACGAAAGTTTTTGGAAAAAATGAGATCAGAATCCAGATCACCAAAATTCTATGGACTCTAGCACACGAAAATCGGTAAAATTGGGTGTTTACCTGATCAGGGGGTCGTTTAACCTTGAAAATGAGACGTTTTGTCCGTGAGGGTTAACTGGCTCCATAGCTAAGGTCTTAACGGACGTCCACGAAAATTTTTTGCAAAAATGAGGTCGAAAATCTAGATCACCAAAAAGTCCATGGACTATAGCACACGAAAATCGTCAAAATTAGGGGTTTACCTGCTCTGGGGCACATTTGACGTTGACAATGGGAAGTTTTGGTCATGAGGGCTTACTTGCTCCATAGCTAAGGTCTAAACAGACGTCCACAAAAAATTGTGGCAAAAATTATGTCGGAATTCCAGATCACCAAAAAGTCCCTAGACTACAGCACACGAAAATCGGCAAAATTGGGGGTCTACCTGCTCCGGGGCACATTTGTCCTCATAATGGAATGTTTGGCCAATGAGGGCTAACTAGCTCCATATCTAAGGTCTTAACAGACATCGGCGAAAATTTTTTGTCAAAAATTATATCGGAATTCCAGATCACTAAAAAGTCTATGAACTATAGCACATGAAAATCGTCAAAATGGGGGGTATACCCGCTCCGGGAGTCATTTGACCTTGAAAATGGGTCGTTTTTGCCGTGAGTGTTGACTGGCTCCATAGCTAAGGTCCATACGGACGTCCACGAAAAATTTTTGGCGAAAATGAGATCGAAAATTCATATCACCAAAACTCCATGGACTATAGCACACGAAAATAGGTAAAATGGGATGTTTATTTGATCCGGGGTTCGTTTGACCTTGAAAATGGTAGGTTTTGTCCGTGAGGGTTAACTGGCTCCATAGTTAAAATCTTAACGGACGTCCCCGTAAACTTTTCGAAAAAATCAGGTCGGAAATCTAGATCACTAAAAAGTCCATGGACTATAGCATACGAAAGGTTGCAAAAAGAGGGATTTACCTGCTTTGGGGTACATTTAACGTTCAAAATGGGACGTTTTGGCCGTGAGGGCTAACAGGCTCCATAGCTAAGGTCTTAACGGACATCCACGAAAAATTTTGGCAAAAAGTATGTTGTGATTGCAGATCACCAAAAAGTCCATGGATTATAGCACAAGAAAATGGGACGTTTTGGCCATGAGGGCTAACTTGCTCGATAGTTAAGGTCTTAACAAACGTCCCCGAAAAATTTTGGCAAAAATTATGTCGGAATTCCAAATCACCAAAAAGTCAATGGATTATAGATCACAAAAATCGGCAAAATGGGGGGTTTACCTTCTCTGTGGCACATTTGACCTTGTAAATGGGATGTTTTGGTCATGAGGGCTAACTGGCTCCAAGCGAAGGTTTTAACAGTTGGCCACGAAATATTTCGGCATAAATTATATCGAAATTCCAGATCACCAAAAATTCCATGGACAAGAGCACACGAAAATCGGCAAAATTTGGGGTTTACTTGCTCTAGGGCATATATGACCATGAAAATGGGACGTTTTTGCCATGAGGGCTAACTGGCTCCGTAGCTAAGGTCTTAACAGACGTCCACAAAATATTTTGGTATAAATAATGTCGTAATTCCAGATTACTAAAAAGTCCATGGTCTATATAGCACACGAAAATCGGCATAATGGAGGGTTTACCTTCTTCGGGAGTCGTTTCACCTTCAAAATGGGACGTTTTTGCCATAAAGGCTAACTGGTTCCATAGCTAAGGTCTTAACAGAGGTCCACGAAAAATTTTGGCAAAAATTATGTCGGAATTCCAGATCACTAAAATGTCCATGGACTATAGTACACGGAAATTGGCAAAGTGGGGGGTTTACCTGCTCTGGGGCACATTTGACCTTCAAAATGGGACGTTTTGGCCATGAGGGCTAACTGTCTCAATAGTAAAGGTCTTAACAGACGTCCACGAAAAAATTTAGGCAAAAATTATGTTGGATTTTCAGATAACCAAAAAGTTCATGGACTATAGCACACAAAAATCGGCAAAATGGGGGGGTTTACCTGCTCCGGGGGTCATTTTACCTTGAAAATAGGTCGTTTTGTCCGTGAGGGCTAACTGGCTCCATAACTAAGGTCTAAACAGACGTCCACAAAAGTTTTTAACAAAAAAGAGATCGAAATTCCAGATCACCAAAATTCGATGGACTATAGCACATAAAAATTTGCAAAATGGGGTGTTTACCTGATCCGGGGTTCGTTTGACCTTGCAAATGGGACGTTTTGTCCGTGAGGGTTAACTAGCTCCATAGCTAAGGTCTTAACAGACATCCACGAAAACTTTTGGCAAAAATGAGGTCGGAAATTTAGATCACCAAAAAGTCCATGGACTATAGCACACGAAAATCGGCAAATTGAGGGGTTTACCTGCTCTGGGGTACACTTGACATTCAAAATAGGACGTTTTGGCCGTGAGGGCTAACTGGCTCCATATCTAAGGTCTTAACGGACGTCCACGAAAAACTTTGGCAAAAATTATGTCGTAATCCAGATCCCCAAAAAGTCCATGGACTATATCACACGAAAATCGACAAAGTAAGGTGTTCCTGCTCTGGGGAACATTTGACCTTCAAATGGGATGTTTTAACCATGAGGGCTTACTGGCTCCATAGATGAGTTCCTAACAAACGTCCATGAAAAATTGTGGCAAAAATTATCTCGGAATTCCAGATCAACAAAAAGTCGATGGATTATAACATACGAAAATCGGCATAATTAGGGGCTTACCTCCTCTGAGGCATATTTGACCTTGAATATGGGACGTTTTGGTCGTGATAGCTAACTGGATCCATATCTAAGTTCTTAACAGAAGTCCACCAAAAATTTTGGTAAAAATTATGTCGGAATTCCAGATCACCAAAAAGATCATGAACTATAGCACACGAAAATCGGCAAAATGGGGTGTTTACCTGATCCGTGGGTCGTTTGACCTTGAAAACGGGTTGTTTTGGCCGTGAGAGTTAACTAGCTCTATACCTAAGGTCATAACGGACATCCACGAAAACTTTTGGCAAAAATGAGGTAGGAAATCTAGATCACCAAAAAATCCATGCACTATAAGCACACGAAAATCGGCAAAATGAGGGGTTTACCTGCACTGGGTTACATTTCACCTTCAGAATGGGACGTTTTGGCCGTGAGGGCTAACCAGCTCTTTAGCTAAGGTCTTAACGGACGTCCACAAAAAATTTTGGCGAAAATTATGTCATAAATCCATATCACCAAAAAGTCCATGGATTATAACACACGAAAATTCGCAAAATAGGGGTTTACCTGCTCTGGGGAACATTTGACCTCACAAATTGGACGTTTTGGCCATGAGGGCTAACAGGCTCCATAGCTAAGGTCTAAATAGACGACCACGAAAATTTTTGGCAAAACTTATGTTGGAAATTCAGATCACTAAAAAGTCCATGGACTATAGCACACGAAAATCGGTAAAATAGGGGGTTTACCTGCTCCGGGGTTCGTTTGACATTGAAAATAGGTCTTTCTGGCCGTGAGGGTTAACTTTCTCTATAGCAAAGGTCTAAACGGACGTCCACAAAAAATTTTGGACAAAATGAGAACGGAATTCCAGATCACCAACAATTCCATGGACTAAAGCACACGGAATCTGGCAAAATGGGGTGTTTACCTGATCCAAGGGTCGTTTGACCATGAAAATGGGATGTTTTCCCCGTGAGGGTTAACTGGCTCCATAACTAAGGTCTTAACGGACGTCCGAGAAAACCTTTGGCAAAAATGAGATCGGAAATCCAGATCACCAAAAAGTTAATGGACTATTGCACACGAAAATCGGCAAAATGAGGGGTTCACCTGCTCTAGGGTACATTTGACCTTCAAAATGAGACGTTTTGGCCATGAGGGCTAACTGGATCCATATCTAAGATCTTAACGTCCACGAAAAATTTTGGCAAAAATTATGTCGGAATTTTTGATCACCAAAAAGACCATGGACTATTACACAAGAAAATTGGCAAAATTGCAGATTTACTTGCTCTGGGGCACATTTGACCTTAAAAATGGTACGTTTTGGTGATGAGGGCTAACTGGCTCCATAACTAATGTCTTAACAGACGTTCACGAAAAATTTTGGCAAAAATTATGTCGAAAATCAAGATCAGCAAAAAGTCTATGGACTATAGACCACAAAAATCGGCAAAATGGGGGGTTTACCTGCTCTGTGGCACATTTGACCTTGAAAATCGGTCGTTTTGGTTATTAGGGCTAACTGACTCCATAGCTAAGGTTTTAACAGACTGCCACAAAAAATGTTGGCAAAAATTACATCGGAATCCAAATCACCAAAAATTCCATGGCCTAGAGCACACGAAAATCGGCAAAATTTGGGGTTTACCTGCCCTAGGGCATATTTGACCTTGAAAATGGGACATTTTGGCCATGAGGGATAACTGGCTCCATAGCTAAGGTATTAGTAGACGTCCACGAAAAATTTTGTCAAAAATTATGTCGTAATTTCAGATTACTAAAATTTCATGGTCTATATAGCATACGAAAATCAGCAAAATCGAAGATTAACCTGCTCTGGGGGTCGTTTGACCTTCAAAATGGGACGTTTTTTCCATGAGGGCTAACTAACTCCATAGCTAAGGTCTTAACAGATGTCTACCAAAAATTTTGGCCAAAATTATGTCGGAATTCCATATCACCAAAATGTCCATGGACTATAGCACACAAAAATCGGCAAAATGGGGGGTTTACCTGCTTCGGGGGTCGTTTGACTTTGAAAATAGATCATTTTGGCAGTTAGGGTTAACTGGCTCCAAACAAAGGTCTAAACGTACGTCCATGAAATTTTTTAGCAAAAATGAGATCGAAATTCCAGATCACCAAAAATCCCATGGACTATAGCACACGAAAATCGGCAAAACTGGGGGTTTACCTGCTTTGGGGCACATTTGACCTTGAAAATGGGATGTTTTTGTCATGAGGGCTAACTGTCTCCATATCTAAGGTCTTAACAGATGTCCACGAAAAATTTTGGCAAAAATTATGTCAGAATTCCAAATCACTAAAATGTCTATGGACTATAGCACACAAAAATTGGGAAAATGGGGGGTTTACCTGCTGTGGGGCACATTTGACCTTCAAAATGGGACGTTTTGGCCATGAGGGATAACTGGCTCCATAGCTAAGGTCTTAACAGACGTACACGAAAAATTTTGGCAAAAATTATGTCGGATTTCTAGATCACCAAAAAGTCCAATGACTATACCACACGAAAATCGGCCAAATGGGGGGTTTACCTGCTCTGGGGCACATTTGACCTCCAAAATAGGACGTTTTGGCCATGATGGCTAACCGGCTCCGTAGCTAAAGTCTTAACAGACATCCACGTATTTTGGAAAAATTATGTCGTAATTCCAGATCACTAAAAAGTCCAAGGACTATAGCACACAAAAATTGGCAAAATAGGGGTTTACCTGCTCTGGGGGTCGTTTGACCTTGAAAATGGGTCTTTTTGCCGTGTGGAATTACTTGTTCCATACCTAAGGTCTAACGGACGTCCACGAAAATTTTTGGCAAAAATTAAGTCGGAATTCTTGATCACCAAAAAGTCGATGGACTATTGTACACGAAAATAGGCAAAATTGGGGGTTTACCTGCTCTGGGGCACATTTGACCTTAAGAATGGGACATTTTGGTCATGAGGGATAACTGGATCCATAGCTAATGTCTTAACAGACGTACACAAAAAATTTTGTCCAAAATTATGCCGGAATTCCAGATCACCAAAAAGTCCTCGGACTATCGCACACGAAAATCGGCAAAATGGGGGGTTTTCGGCTTTGGGGAACATTAGACCTTCAAAATGAGACAATTTCTCCATGTGGGCTAATTGGCTCCATAGCTAAAGTCTTAACAGACATCCACGTAAAATTTTGGCAAAAAATTATGTAGTAATTCTGGATCACTAAAAAGTCCATGGACTATAACAAAGGAAAATCGGAAAAATATGGGGTTAGCCTGCTACGGGGTCGTTTGACCTTGAAAATGGGACGTTTTGTTCGTAAGGGTTAACTGGCTCCATAGCTAAGGTCTTAAAGGACGTCCCCGAAAACTTTTAGCAAAAATGAGGACAAAAATCTAGATCACCAAAAGGTCCATGGACTATAGCACACGAAAATCGGCAAAATGAGTGGTTTACCTGCTTTGGGGTACATTTGACCTTCAGAATGGGATGATTTGTCCATGAGGGCTAACTGCCTCCATAGCTAACTCTTAACAGACGTGCACGAAATTTTTTAGCGAAAATGAGATCGTAATCCAGATCACCAAAATTCCATGGACTATAGCACGCGAAAATTGGCGAAATGGGGTGTTTACCTGATCTGGGGGTCGTTTAACCTTGAAAATGATACGTTTTGTCCTTGAGGGTTAACTAGCTCTTTAGCTAAGGTCTTAACGGACATCCACGAAAACTTTTGGCAAAAATGAGGTAGGTAATCTAGATCACCAAAAAGTCCATGGACTATAGCACACGAAAATCGGCAAATTGAGGGGTTTACCTGCTCTGGGGTACATTTTACCTTCAAAATAGGATGTTTTTGCAGTGAGGGCTAAGTGGCTCCATAGCTAAGGTCTTAACGGATCTCTATGAAAAATTTTGGCAAAAATTATGTCGTCATTCCAGATCACCAAAAAGTCCATGGACTATAGCACACGAAAATCGGCAAAATGGGGGGTTTACCTTCTCTGGGGCACATTTGACCCTTCAAAATGGGACGTTTTGGTCATGAGGGCTAACTGGCTCCATAGCAAAGGTCTTAACGGATGTCTATGAAAAATTTTGGCAAAAATTATGTCGTAATTTCAGATCACCAAAAAGTCCATGGACTATAGCACACGAAAATCGGTAAAATAGGGGTATACCTGCTCTGGGGCACATTTGACCTTCAAATGGGACGTTTTGGCCATGAGGGATAACTGGCTACATAAATGAGGGCTTAACAGACGTCCATGAAAATTTTTGGCAAAAATTATGTCGGAATTCCAGATCACCAAAAAGTCTTTGGACTATAGCACACAAAATTCGGCAAAATAGGGGATTTATATATTCTGGGGAACATTTGACGTTCAAAATGGGATGATTTGGCCATGAGGGCTAACTGACTCAATAGCTAAGGTCTTAACAGAGGTCCACGAAAAATTTTGGCAAAAATTCTGTCGGAATTCCAGATCACTAAAATGTCCATGGAATATAGTACACGAAAATTAGCAAAATGGGGGGTTTACCTGCTCTGGGGCACATTTGACCTTCAAAATGGGACGTTTTGGCCATGAGGGCTAACTGGCTCCATAGTTAAGGTCTTAAAAGATGTCCACGAAAAAAAATTGGCAAAAATTATGTCAGATTTCCAGATCACCAAAAAGTCCATAGACTATAGCATACAAAAATCAGCAAAATGGGGGGGTTTACCTTCTCCGGGGGTCGTTTTACCTTGAAAATAGTTCGTTTTGTCCGTGAGGGCTAACTGGCTCCATAGCTAAGTCTAAACAGACGTCCACGAAAAATTTTAGCAAAAATGAGATCGAAATCCAGATCACCAAAATTCAATGGACTATAGCACACAAAAATTTGCAAAATGGGGTGTTTACCTGATCCGGGGGTCGTTTGACCTTGAAAATGGGACGTTTTGTCCGTGAGGGTTAACTGGCTCTTTAGCTAAGGTCTTAACAGACATCAACGAAAACTTTTGGCAAAAATGAGGTAGGAAATCTAGATCACCAAAAAGTCCATTGACTATAGCACACGAAAATTGGCAAATTGAGGAGTTTACCTGCTCTGTGGTACATTTTACCTTCAAAATAGGACGTTTTGGCTGTGAGGGCTTACTGGCTCCATAGCAAAGGTCTTAACGGATGTCTACGAAAAATTTTGGCAAAAATTATGTCGTAATTTCAGATCACCAAAAATTCCATGGACTATAGCACACGAAAATCGGCTAAATAGGGGTATACCTGCTCTGCGGCACATTTGACCTTCAAATGGGACGTTTTGGCCATGAGGGCTAACTGGCTACATAAATGAGGGCTTAACAGACGTCCATGAAAAATTTTGGCAAAAATTATGTCAGAATTCTAGATCACCAAAAAGTCCATGGACTATAGCACACGAAATTCGGCAAAATGGGGGATTTATATGTTCTGGGGAACACTTGACATTCAAAATGGGATGATTTGGCCATGAGGGCTAACTGGATCCATAGCTAAGGTCTTAACAGACATCCACGAAAAATTTTGGCAAAAATTATGTCGGAATTCTAGATCACTAAAAAGTCTAGGAACTATAGCACATGAAAATCGGCAAAAAGGGGGGTTGACCTGCTCCGGGGATCATTTGACCTTGAAAATGGGTCATATTTGTCGTGAGGGTTGACTGGCTCCATTGCTAAGGTCCATACGGACGTCCACGAAAAATTTTGGCGAAAATGAGATCGAAAATTTAGATCACAAAAATTCCATGGACTATAGCACACGAAAATCGGCAAAATGGGGTGTTTAGTTGATCCGGGGTTTGTTTGACCTTGAAAATTGGACGTTTTGTCCGTGAGGGTTAACTGGCTCCATAGCTAAGGTCTTAACGGACATCCACGAAAATTTTTGACAAAAATTATGTCGTAAATGCAGATCACCTGAACGTCCATAGACTACGATCATTCGAAAATGCACCAGAGAGATTGATCGAAAGTTGAAAAGAAAATTTCAAGTGGCCATAACTCTGGTTTCGGATGTCCGTTTCAGGCGATTTCTATTTTGAATCAGCGTATTTTTTCGATATCTACGCAACCAAACTGCCGTAAGGCGGTTTGATCGAGCAAATTTTTCAAAAAACGTCTTTCAAATCAAGGTAAATATATGACCAAAATAAATGATAAAATCGGATAAAGGGTACGAGCTTTTAAGATAGATATCGAAAAAATACGAAGGACCAAAAAAACAATTGCGTCAATCGGATATTCGAGCCGAAAACTACGATCATTCGAAAATTCACCATATGAAAGAAATTGATCGAGAGTTGAAAATAAAATTTCAAACGGCCATAACTCTTGCTTCAGATATCCGTTTCAGGCGATTTCTTTTTTGAATCAGCGTATTTTTTCGATATCTACGCAAACAAACTGCCATAAGGAGGTTTGATCGAGCCAATTTTTTGAAAAAAGTATTTTAAATCAGGGTAAATATATAAGGAAAAAAAAAGATAAAATCGGATAAAGGGGACGAGCTTTTAAGATAGATATCGAAAAAATACGAAGGATCAAAAAAACAGTTGCGTCCATCGAATGTTCGAGCCGAAAACTACGATCTTTCGAAAATGCACCATATTAAAGAGATTGATCGACAGTTGAAAATAAAATTTCAAACGACCATAACTCTTGCTTCGGATGTCCGTTTCAGGCGATTTTTTTTTGGATCAGCGTATTTTTTCGATATCTACGCAACCAACTTGCCTTAAGGCGGATTGATCGAGCCAATTTTTCGAAAAACGTATTTTAAATCAGGGTAAATATATAAGGAAAAAAATGATAAAATCGGATAAAGAGGACGAGCTTTTAAGATCGATATCGAAAAAATACGAAGGATCAAAAAAACAATTGCGTCCATCGGATATTCGATCCGAAAACTACAATCATTCGAAAATGCACCATATTAAAGAGATTGATCGAGAGTTGAAAATAAAATTTCAAACGGTCATAACTCTTGCTTCGGATGTCCGTTTCATGCGATTTCTTTTTTGAATCAGCGTATCTTTTCGATATCTACGCAACCAAACTGCCGTAAGGCGGTTTGATCGAGCTAATTCTTCGAAAAACGTATTTTAAATCAAAGTAAATATATGAGGAAAAAAATGATAAAATTGGATAAAGGGGACGAGCTTTTTGGATAGATATCGAAAAAATACGAAGGATCAAAAAAATAATTGCTTCCATCGGATATTCGAGCCAAAAACTACGATCATTCGAAAATGCACCATATTAAAGAGATTGATCCACAATTGAAAATAAAATTTCAAACGGCCATAACTCTTGCTTCGGTTGTCCGTTTCAGGCGATTTTTTTTTTGAATCAGCGTATTTTTTTGATATCTACGCAACCAAACTGCCGTATGGCGGTTTGATCGAGCCAATTTTTCTAAAAACGTCTTTTAAATAAGGGTAAATATATGAGGAAAAAAAATGAAAAAATCGGATAAAGGGGACGAGCTTTTAAGATAGATCTTGAAAAAATACGAAGGATCAAAAAAGAAATTGAGTCCATCGGATATTCGAACCGAAAACTACGCTCATTCAAAAATGCACCATATTAGAGAGATTGATCGAGAGTTGAAAAATAAAATTTAAAACGGCAATAACTCTGGTTTCGGATGTACGTTTCAAGCGATTTTTTTTTAATCCGCGTATTTTTTTGATATTTACGCAACCAAACAGCCGTAGGACGGTTTGATCGAGCCGATTTTTCAAAAAACGTCTTTTAAATCAGAGTAAATATATAAGGAAAAAATTGATAAAATAGGATAAAGGGGAGCTTTTATGATAGATATCGAAAAAATACGAAGGATCAAAAAAACAATTGCGTCAATCGGATATTCGAGCCAAAAACTACGATCATTCGAAAATGCACTACATTAAAGAGATTGATCGACAATTGAAAATAAAATTTCAAAAGGCCATAACTCTTGCTTCGGATGTCCGTTTCAGGCGATTTCTTTTTTCAATCAGTGTATTTTTTTCGATATCTACGCAACCAAACTGCCGTAAGGCGGTTTGATCGAGCCAATTTTTTGAAAGACGTATTTTAAATAAGAGTATATATATGAGGAAAATAATGATAAAATCGGATAAAGGGGACGACCTTTTAAGATAGATATCAAAAAAATACGAAGGATCAAAAAAACAATTGCGTCCATCGGATATTCGAGCCAAAAATTACGATCATTCGAAAATGCACCATATTAAAGAGATTGATCGACAATTGAAAATAAAATTGCAAACGGCCATAACACTTGCTTCGGATGTCCGTTTCAGGCGATTTCTATTTTGAATCAGCATATTTTTTCGATATCTACGCAACCAAACTGCCGTAAGACGGTTTGATCGAGCCCATTTTTCGAAAAACGTCTTTCAAATCAAGGTAAATATATGAGCAAAAAAAATGATAAAATCCGATAAAGGGTACAAGCTTTTAAGATAGATATCGAAAAAATATGAAGGTCCAAAAAAACAATTGCGTCCATCGGATATTCGAGCCGAAATCTACGATCATTCGAAAATGCACCATATTAAATAGATTGATCGAGAGTTGAAAATAAAATTTCAAACGGCCATAACTCTTGCTTCGGATATCCGTTTCAGGCGATTTCTTTTTTGAATCAGCGTATTTTTTTGATATCTACGCAAACAAACTGCCGTAAGGAGGTTTGATTGAGCCAATTTTTTGAAAAACGTATTTTAATTCAGGGTAAATATATAAGGAAAAAAATGATAAAATAGGATAAAGTGGACGAACTATTAAGATAGATATCGAAAAAATACGAAGGATCAAAAAATCAATTGCGTCCATCGAATGTTCGAGCCAAAAACTACGATCATTCGAAAATGCACCATATTAAAGAGATTGATCGACAGTTGAAAATAAAATTTCAAACGACCATAACTCTTGCTTCGGATGTCCGTTTCAGGCGATTTTTTTTTTGAATCAGCTTATTTTTTCCATATCTACGCAACCAACTTGCCTTAAGGCGGTTTGATCGAGCCAATTTTTCGAAAAATGTATTTTAAATTAAGGTAAATATATAAGGAAAAAAAATGATAAAATCGGATAAAAAGGACTAGCTTTTAAGATAGATATCGAAAAAATACGAAGTATCAAAAAAACAATTGCGTCGATCGGATATTCGAACCGAAAACTACGATCATTCGAAAATGCACCATATTAAAGAGATTGATCGAGAGTTGAAAATAAAATTTCAAACGGCCATAACTCTTGCTTCGGATGTCCGTTTCAGGCGATTTCTTTTTTGAATCAGCGTATTTTTTCGATATCTACGCAACCAAACTGCCGTAAGGCGGTTTGATCGATCTAATTCTTCGAAAAATGTATTTTAAATCAAAGTAAATATATGATGAAAAAAATGATAAAATTGGATAAAGGGGACGAGCTTTTAGGATAGATATCGAAAAAATACGAAGGATCAAAAATATAATTGTTTCCATCGGATATTCGAGCCAAAAACTACGATCATTCGAAAATGCACCATATTAAAGAGATTGATCGACAATTGAAAATAAAATTTCAAATGGCCATAACTCTTGCTTCGGTTGTCCGTTTCAGGCGATTTTTTTTTTGAATCAGCGTATTTTTTCGATATCTACGCAACCAACATGCCGTATGGCGGTTTGATCGATCCAATTTTTTGAAAAACGTCTTTTTAAATAAGGGTTAATATATGAGGGAAAAAAATGAAAAAATCGGATAAAGGGGACGAGTTTTTAAGATAGATCTCGAAAAAATACGAAGGATCAAAAAAGAAATTGAGTCCATCGGATATTCGAGCCAAAAACTAGGCTCATTCGAAAATGCACCATATTAGAGAGATTGATCGAGAGTTGAAAAATAAAATTTAAAACGGCAATAACTCTGGTTTCGGATGTCCGTTTCAAGCGATTTTTTTTTAATTCGCGTATTTTTTTGATATTTACGCAACCAAACAGCCGTAGGACGATTTGATCGAGCCGATTTTTCGAAAAACGTCTTTTAAATCATAGTAAATATATGAGGAAAAAATTGATAAAATAGGATAAAGGGGAGCTTTTAAGATAGATATCGAAAAAATACGAATGATCAAAAAAACAATTGCGTCCATCGGATATTCGAGCCGAAAACTACGATCATTCGAAAATGCACTATATTAAAGATATTGATCTACAATTGAAAATAAAATTTCAAACGGCCATAACTCTTGCTTCGGATGTCAGTTTCAGGTGATTTCTTTTTTCAATCAACGTATTTTTTCGATATCTACGCAACCAAACTGCCGTAAGGCGGTTTGATCGGGCCAATTTTTTGAAAAATGTATTTTAAATCAGAGTAAATATATGAGGAAAAAAATGATAAGATCGGATAAAGGGGATGAGCTTTTAAGATAGATATCAAAAAAATACGAAGGATCAAAAAAACAATTGCGTTCATCGGATATCCGAGCCAAAAACAACGATCATTCGAAAATGCACCATATTAAAGAGATTGATCGACAATTGAAAATAAAATTTCAAACGGCCATAACTCTTGCTTCGGATGTCCGTATCAGGCGATTTCTATTTTGAATCAGCATATTTTTTTGATATCTACGCAACCAAACTGCCGTAAGGCGGTTTGATCGAGCCAATTTTTCGAAAAACATCTTTCAAATCAAGGTAAATATATGAGCAAAAAAATGATAAAATCGGATGAAGGGTACGAGCTTTAAAGATAGATATCGAAAAAATACGAAGGACCAAAAAAACAATTGCGTCCATCGGATATTCGAGCCGAAAACTACGATCATTCGAAAATGCACCATATTAAAGAGATTGATCGAGAGTTGATAACAAAATTTCAAACGGCCATAACTCTTGCTTCGGATGTCCGTTTCAGGCGATTTCTTTTTTGAATCAGCGTATTTTTTCGATATCTACGCAAACAAACTGCAGTAAGGAGGTTTGATCGAGCCAATTTTTTGAAAAACGTATTTTAAATCAGGGTAAATATATAAGGAAAAAAAATGAAAAAATCGGATAAATGGGACAAGCTTTTAAGATAGATATCGAAAAAGTACGAAGGATCAAAAAAAACAATTGCGTCCATCGAATGTTCGAGCCGAAAACTACGATCTTTCGAAAATGCACCATATTATAGAGATTGATAGACAATTGAAAATAAAATTTCAAACGACCATAACTCTTGCTTCGTATGTCCGTTTCAGGCGATTTTTTTTTTGAATCAGCGTATTTTTTCGATATCTACTCAACCAACTTGCCTTAAGGCGGTTTGATCGAGCCAATTTTTCGAAAAACGTATTTTAAATCAGGGTAAATATATAAGGAAAAAAATGATAAAATCGGATAAAGAGGACGAGCTTTTAAGATAGATATTGAAAAAATACGAAGGATCAAAAAAACAATTGCGTCCATCGGATATTCGAACCGAAAACTACGATCATTCGAAAATGCACCATATTAAAGAGATTGATCGAGAGTTGAAAATAAAATTTCAAACGGCCATAACTC
>JAJOOH010002264.1:0-43360 GCA_029582605.1 Solanum gracilifrons | reverse complement strand
TGGTTTCATAGCAAACTCTCTCCCTCCCCCCCCCCCCTCCCTCTCTCTCTCTCTATATATATATATATAGGTGGGAGTTTGTATTTTATATTATATCAATTGTATTGGAAAAAACTATATTTGTATTTTGTATCGTATGTATTTGTATTGATATGAATACAATATGAATTCATCCTCTCTATCAAATGTATTATGTATTAATGTATTCAATCAATTATAGGTGAGAGATTTATATTTTATATCGATTGTATTCGAGAAAAGAATTTTGTATTCAACTGTATTTGTATTTGTATAGAAATCAGTCTGTATTTGTATTTTTTTAATCCAAAATCAGCTAAAAAATACAACGAATACACTCCCTTTCTCGATCTCACTTGCCCCTCTCCTCTCTCTCTTGATCTCGCTTGCCCCTCTCCTCCTTCTCTTGATCTCGCTCGCCCCTCTCCTCCTCTCTCGATCTCACTCGCCCCTCTCCTCCTCTCTCGATCTCGCTCGCCCCTCTCCTCCTCTCTCGATCTCGCTCGCCCCTCTCCTCCCTCTCTCGATATCGCTCACCTCTCTCCTCCTAATATATATTCATATTGATACAAATTAGTTTATAATTGTATGGTTTTCTCTTTTTCTCTGAAAAAATACAACGAATACAAATGCGTAGCAAATCAAAGTGTAGCTGTAAATTGTGATTAGTGAAACTGTAGCTATGAAGTCCTAATTAAGGCCTAATGTTTGTTGATTTTGAAAGTTTCCGTTAAAAGATAGTGACAACTTGCCTTACTACATAGTAGGTACTACAACTTTCGTTAACAGTAGTTAACATTTTTAACCATACAAAAAGAGTTCCTTTCACTATGTGCTTCCAACTTTCTTACCACAAACAAAGGAGGAATTGCCTAAACACCCCAAAAGAGTCCACAACTGTTAAATTTGCCCCCTCCCTAAACTCTATTCTACACACTTAACTCTAAGGTTTAATTACACTAAATTCTATTCTATACCTCTTCTGTATTTTAAAATTAAATTATTATACCTTCTATATTAGTATATACTAGTATGCGCACTCGCGCGTTGCGCGGTTAGTTGATAAATGTAATCATAAATATTGATTTATTGATAATCTTAAAATTTAACTTGTTATAAAGATAATATTTTTTAGAGAATGTTAATTTGCAAATTGATATATTGTAATGAAATATTTATGTAAATGAATCAGTATATAAGCTTAGTTCATTGTCTAAATTTGACAATAATAATATAAAATTAACTTTCTATTACCATTGCTATTGAAGAAATAGAGACAAAATTGAGAAGTTCTTAGCATCAACAGATAATGACTAAGCACTTGATTTTGAGATTTTTTCATGTTATTTCTACTTTTGTTTATAAAAAAAAATTAAAATTCAAGTTATCACTAATGTAAAACAAAAAACCATAATTATCTAAATCGTAATTGTAATTATGTCTTACATTATCATGCTATTATGAAAGAACATTTGAAAAGTACGTTAACAATTTCATAAAAAGAGTTAATATACATATATATATATATATATATATATCCTTAGAATTTTATAACTATGAAAAATAACCGTAATACATAGTGCACGAGCTTTTCTCAAGCCGCTCTACAGTCCATGATTTTCCGAAGAGTACTTTTGGTTAGTGCAATTCATCGATAAAGATCTGACTTTGCTTTTCAACCACCTTGAGTATGGGGGTAGTCGAATGAATTTGAGAAACACACGAGTTTGAATAAGTTCCTTATGACACAGCTCTATTGCATGCTTTAGAGTATCAAAGAAAGGAAACTTTTCTTAATTGTCTGTAGTCCCTCATTTATAGAAGTGGGGGCCTCACAACCATAAATAAGGTCCTACCGACACGACTTCATAGACACCCTAGTACACTTGAGCTTTGTGCTCTGATACCAAGTTTGTCACGACCCTAGCCTACAACCTAGACGTGGCTGGCACTCGAGAACCATTGCTGGTCCCCAAGTGAACCCTCATCCTGGCTAACTACAAGTTGAAGACTAACTCAAGCATACATAAGGTTAGTCTTAGTTCAAAAAAATTATGTGCCATATAAATTGAGACATGTTTAAGGTTACAAGATGAAAGAGAATTTTGGTATATTTGATAAAATTTTAATTTAGAACCACAAAACTGAAAAGTCTTCTTTATTCTCTTAAACTCGCTGTCAAGTTAAACTAGACAATTCTTTTTGAAATGAAGGTACTACGCCCTCCATTTATAAATAATTGAATTTTTGGGGTGTTTCACACCTTTTAAAAAAAGAAGAAGATTGGACATAAATTAGATAATACTTTTCATTTTTATCCTTATTAATGGTTGTCAAATTAATCTTTAGAACAACTACATATCAATCATAATAACTAATTCTAATACTAAATAATTCAAAAATGTCTAGAACTCATCACATAGAAAATAATTCAAAGCAGTTATAGTTTCTTGAAATCATCACATAGAAAATCCAAATGAAGGATCAAAATGGAAGAATATTCTAAAAGCAGTCTTCAAGATTAACAATTAAATTAATTTGAAATATGAATAATGTCTCAACAATTCAATTATTTTGAAATTGAGGAAGTATGATTTATAGTATCTCTTTTTTCATTATTTTAAAATACATAACATACTAAAAACAAAAATAAATAAATAAAAACAAAGAAATTACTAAATATAAATAGAACGAAAAAAGAAAAAAGTTATAGCAGAAGGACAAATCGGTCAATTGATTGATTATTCACTCTTTTATTATATACAAATATAATAGAAGATTATTATTTATTACTTTTTATATAATAGAACATAAACTAGGTCTCTTATTTATTTGTATGTTATAATATAATAAAAAGGGACTTGAAGACCTTTATAGTTAGGTTCTAAAGTAAAAGTGCTTGGACTTCCTTAACACTTCTGTTAGCTCCTTAGTGTTAGTAAATTCTGATAAACGGCACTTAACAATTACTCATAATTCTTGCAGGCAAAGAAATCCAATAAGGAAAGGATCCAAGCAAACAACACCAAAATGGAAAGAGATATATTCCGATCCTTACAAATACTACAGAAAGGAAAGGCATAATCAAAGGGATTGAGAATCAATAACATATGGCCTAAAACTGACAGCAACTCAATCAAGCTAATCTTGATTGATAGGACGAGATCAAGAAATCATAAATCAAGCCAATAATAGAGCCAAGTCACCAAGAGAAGGAATGAAATCAGATCAAGCCAAGAGTCAAGATAAATCTTCCAGCCAAGCACATAATCAAGCCATATCAGTCAAGAAAGAAGAAATACGATTTACCATGCACATATCTAATATGGATATGGATCAGCAAATCACCTCAATCAAGGGATTCCACAAATCCCTGATTGAAACATAACACCCTTGGGTTCTACTTACAAGAGCACAAGTCTATTCATATATATACCTCCCTCAGACTTAGGTGTGAAGGACGCAACTTCACTTGAGCTTATAGTGCAATCTTCTTTCATCTTTCATAAAGCATTATAATCACGTGAGTGAAACAATTGAAAAGAAAAGAGAAAGAAAGATCCTGAGGGTAGGTTTACAAGTATAGGAAGTGTCAAGGTAGAACATCCGATTTGCATATCAGACAAGATTAATTTACAGAACCTTGTAACATCAGAAGTTCATTTAAAAGCTCTAAAGGAAACCCTTGAAACCCAAAGGGACTGGACGTAGGCACCACATCGGTGTTTCGAACCAGTATAAAAAACTCTCCGTGTTTATACTTATTGCATATTATTATTATGGTTTATCTACTCTACTAACGTATAGGTGAGTCGATTGGCCAATACAAAAAGTCATCTGAAGGAAATTTTAATTCACCCCCTCTTGACTTTCAATTGGTATCAGAGCAGGTCTCACCATTTAAGTGTTTAACCACACGTGAGCAAAGATCTGATGGCACACTATCAGATTCCTGGTGCTCTACTTCAAGATTGACATTCTTTCCACCGACCACCATACTTCAATGGACAACATTACTCTCACTGGAAAAACAAATTCAAAATCTTTGTCTCTTCAAATGATCATCTAGCATAGATAGTGATCAAGAAGGGCCAAAAGCCTATTTCTCGACTGACTGAAAAAGATGGCACTGAAAAACCATTTGATCCTGAATCATTCGATATCACAAAGGAACAACAAGAGGTAATTCAAGCTAATGCTAGAACTATAAGTTTGTTATATTGTGCAATGAGTGGAGCTGAATATGACAAGATATCGACATTTGAAACTGCGAAAGAAATGTGGGAAAAACTAGAAGTGACTTATAAAGGAACCACTAAGGTAAATGAAGCTCGGATTAGTTCACTTGTAAATGAATATGAATTGTTCAAGATGGCCGAAGATGAAAATGTTGAAGCCATGTTCTCGAGATTCAGTAAAATTATCTGCAAACTCAAATCACTTTGAATGGTGTATTCAAATGGACTACAAGTCAGAAAACTTGTTAGAAGTCTTCCCAAAGCTTGGGAAACTAAAGCTGCTATTCTTGAAGATGGAGATCTGCAGAAAATGACATACGATGAACTTCGAGGAAACTTAATGGCCATGAACAAAATCATATTAACAGGTACAACAAAAATAATAAAAAAAAAGACCGTGGCATTTACAGCCGAGACATCTGGAGTTGAAGAAGAAACTGATGCATATCAAGATAAAGGAATGACTCTTATAAATTGGGGAGTAAGACAAATGCTTAGACAGAGAAGACAGAGACCTCAATAGGATCTAAAAATAATGAGTTCAAGAGAAATAAAGATCGATGCTATTACTGTGGGAAACCTGGACACATCAAGCGAAATTGTTCGAAACGAAGAAGAAGAAGAAACAATCGAAGAAATGAAGATCCAAAAAGCCTTGGAGCCTGGGATCAAGGAGAAACAACCGATGATGATCATGATGAATTTGCCAACCTATGTTTCATGGCACTAGGTGAAACAAGTGAGGTAAGACCTTATAACTGTTTAAATTGTAATGACTTACAAAATTCCTTGGACACGGTTGCTGATGAATTACAGAAGGTTATTGACGAATACAATAAAATTGCTTAAGAAAAGAAGGACTGACAGATTCTTCTTGAAGCAAGACAAATTGAAGTCGATTTACTAACAGAAGAACTGGAGGAAGTAAAAATGCAGCTGAATAACATCAAAAAATCTCCCAGTCATAGTTCTATCAAATCTAACATAACTATTGTTATAGAAGAAATTCTCCTAATCATAGTTCCAACAGATCAAATAGATCTATTACTAACTCTCATATTCCTGAAACTTTGTTAAAATTACTTCCTACACTTATGGTGATCTTGGTCACAAATCTTTTAACTGTAGAAAATATTCTTCTGGAAAATGGATTTGGAGACCAAAAGTTACTCATCATCAAGGACCCAAAAATACTTGGCTAACTAAAAGAGACTAATCTTATTATTTTGCAGGAGCAATCCAAGAAAACCTACAAAAAGGGAATGTGGGTACTTGACAGTGGATGCTCCAGACATAGGTGCGGAAAGAAAGAAAATTTCAAAACTATCAGAAGAATCGATGGAGGATGTGTTAGATTTGGAGACAATGCTAAAGGGGAAGTAACTAGAGTTGGATCTATCACTCTCAGGTCATCATGTGATCTAGTCGAAGTGTATTTGGTAGAGGGACTAAAACATAATCTCCTCAGTATTAGTCAACTAACTGACGCTTGATTTCTAGTAACCTTTAGTACAACTAGCTGTATCATCAAACTTCTTGAGAAAAAGCTCACCCTCATTAGAGATCGAGTTAATAATATGTATGTATTAAATAATGTTGATTTTCCATCTCTTACATGTCTTACTGCAGTCTCAAGTGATCCTTGGCTATGGCATCGAAAGCTTGGACATGCAAGCATGCATGCCCTCGAGAAACTATCAAGCCTTGAACTGGTCATTGGTCTGCCAAAATTAAAGTTTGAGAAAAATTACATTTATGACACATGTCAATTGGGTAAGCAGACTTGTTCATCTTTTAAAACAAAAGACATTTTAAGTACATCTATACCCCTTCAGCTTCTTCACATGGATCTGTTTAGTCCTACTCGAATTGCCAGCATTGGAGGTAAACGATATGCATTTGTAATTGTTGACGACTTCTCAAGGCATATATGGGTAATTTTTGTCACTCATAAAAATGACGCTTTTGCTAACTTTGAAATATTTTGTAGAAAAGTTCAAAGAGAAGTAGGTTACTTCATTACAACTACTCACAGTGATTATGGTGGTGACTTCGAAAATAAAGTTTTTGAAGAATTCTGCGCTGAAAATGTTTTTTCTCAAAACTTTCTTCACCCAGATCACTTCAGCAAAATGGAGTGGTAGAAAGGAAAAATCGTTCAATACAAGATACAACAAGAACAATGCTACTCGATCGAAGTCTTTCTGATCATTCTTGGGCAGAAGCAGTAAGTACTGCTAGCCATATTCTTAACATGTGTCTCATCAGGCCTATATTAAAGAAGACTCCTTATGAACTTTGGAGAGGAAAGAAACCTAACATCAACTATTTTCATCCTTTAGGATGCAAATGTTTCATCCACAATAATGGTAAGAACAATCTTGGAAAATTTGACCCAAGAAATGACGAAGGTATTTTTCTAGGCTATGCACCTATTAGCAGGGCCTTTCAATTCTTTAATGAAAGAACTTTAAGTGTTGAAGAATCCGTCCATGTGATATTTGATGACACTAATCCAAGAATACAGGAAAGTGAAGCAGGCGAGGATGAAATTGAGTCATTCAAACTAGCAGAATACATTCCAAAAGTGTCCACTGAATATCTCACTGAAGAGCCAGCTACTGCAGAAGTGGAGTCGACTACCCCAACTGACAAAGTCAACATTCCTAAGGAATGGAGACACAATGCCAGCTATCCTTAAAACTTCATTCTAGGAAAACCAGATGACAAAATCTAGACAAGATCTTCTCTCAAGAAACCAGCTTCATTGGCTCTCATATCTCAAATGGAACCAAAACGAATTAATGAAGCAAATTAAGATGAGCCTTGGATAAAATCAATGAAAGAAGAACTTGATAAATTCGAAAAGAATCAAGTGTGGACTCTTATTGAAAGACCCAAGAACTGTTATGTGATAGGAACCAAGTGGGTATTTTGCAACAAATTAGACGAAAATGGAAAGGTTATCTAAAATAAATCCAGGTTAGTAGCTCAAGGTTACTCACAGCAAGAGGGAGTCGACTACAATGAAACCTTTGCTCTTGTGGCAAGGTTGGAATCTATTCGAATTCTTTTAGCGTTTGCTTCTTTCAATCGTTTCAAACTTTTTCAAATGGACATTAAAAGCACCTTTTTAAATGGTTTTATTAAAGAATAAAGTTTTGTTAAATAACCTCCCAGTTTTGAAAATCCCTCTTGTCCTGATTATGTTTTTAAATTAGCAAAAGCTCTCTACGGTCTACCCAAAAGCTTGGTACGAAAGATTGAGCACTTTTCTTATAAGAAATGATTTTCAAAAAGGGAAAATTGATACAACTCTGTTTACAAAAAAATCTGATTCCTGCATTCTTATTGTTCAAATTTATGTTGATGATATTATATTTGGAAGCTCTAATCTTTCTCTTTATGAGAATTTTGCAAATCTCATGAAAGGTGAATTTGAAATGAGTCTAAAAGGCGAGCTCTCATTTTTTTCTTGGTCTTCAAATTAAGCAGTCAGAAAAAAGAATTTTTATAAATCAAGGTAAGTATGCAAAAGAGTTGATCAAAAAATTTTGAACAGAAAAGGGTAAAGCCTTTCGAACTCCCATGAGTCCCTCCACTTGTCTAGAATCTGATACAATAGGAAAAGCAGTTGACGAAAATTTTTATCTAGGAATGATTGGGTCTCTATTATATCTCATTGCTGGTCATCTAGACATCATGTTCAACGTCTGCAAATGAGCACGATTTTAATCCGCTCCAAAGGAATCACATCTCACCTCTGTGAAATGAATTATTCCATATCTCATTGGAACCTGATATGGGGTTATGGTATCCTTTTTCTAAAAGTTTTGATTTAATTGGATATTTAGATGCTGACTTTGCATGTTATAAAATTGACAGAAAAATCACCAGTGGAACATGCCAGTTTTTGGGAAATCCCTTATTTCGTGGCACAGTAAGAAGCAGACTTCCGTTGCTCTCTCAATACTGAATCTGAATATTAGTCGAAAGTTGTGGCACTCAACTACTTTGGATGATACACCAACTCTTGGACTATGATCTACCCTTCGAGGGAGTACCCATTTTTTGTGATAATACCAATGCTATTAGTCTATGTAAATATACTATGCATCATTCCAAGGCTAAGCATATAGCTATAAAGTATCATTTTATTAGTGATCATGTTGAAAATAGTGATTTTGTGCTTGAATTTGTTGATTCTGAAAATCAGTTAGCCGATATTTTTACAAAACCTTTGCTTGAGGAAATTTTTGTTTCCTTCGAAATTACCTTGGTATTTGTCAAGACCTGAGCCTACACCCCAGACGTGATACGGAGTATAAGACTTCGAAAAGTCTCATACAAGCCTCATAGCATGTCATCACATAAGACAATAGAAATAGTGCGAAATTTAAAACTTTTCTTTAAATCCATACAATCGAAAATCATTTAAAATAGCGGAAGTCTACTTGTCTCACATGGCCATCCAAAAACATCTTTGAATCAAAAGTAGGGTCACGACCCTTTTACAATAGAAGTCCAACAAATGTCTAGTACAATGAAGAAAAGAAACATTAATAAAGCACTTGTCCTCGAATCCATGAGGACATACAACTAGCCTTGGAAGAACTCAATCCAAGCCCTTGAACTAGAGAGAATCAACTCACTTGCTAGAACCTATACTTTGTAGAAAAATAGAAGAAATATGGGTTAGCACATTTAATGTACTAAGTATGATAGCCATGCAAAAACCATGCTTAAAAACGACATTTTATTTGGAAATCATGTTATATGCCAATTTTGAGAAAACTTCATGAACATAAGTATAAGAGGCATAAGATACAACATAACCAACATATATATAAGCCATTTAATCACATTAAGCTTTCACCTTAAGTAGCCCTAAGTTATACACTGTGCAATGTATGAATAGCGTCCCATACCACCATCCACACTAAGTACCACTTTAAGGTCACCAAAAGTGAACTTACCATTCTTACTTTTCATCTTTAGACAATACTCAAACATAAGGAACATAAACATTTCATAAGTCATGACAAGGAAGTATTTCATAATACAATCCAAGTAAAGCATGCATCGTTACATTAAACATATAGGTCAACATTCTTCATTAGCTTCACTATAAACACTTTCATTCATTCGACATAAAAACATTGGAGAATCAGACCATAGCCCTCTCAAAGCCTACTCGTGCAATGCATGGACGACATCCCATACTACCACCCACACTTCATAGAACTTCTCAAGCAACCATAACACGTATCTCACATGATGAGAATAAGCATTAAGCGACATAGATCATGTGAGTTTGACATGGAATCCGGTGTTATGACCCCACACAGTAAAAAAAAGGTCTACTTGCCTAAGGTACGACCGGTAACATTTTAGCTTAGGTGGATCCACGTGCTAATAACTTATGCGGGCACATAGTTATGAGATAAGAAAGATGTTCATTGAAACCCAGCCTAACATTGGCTGAGCTTACATCTTACCATATCCTCTCGGTACTTAGCCTCAATTCCCATAGAGTAGTTCATTAGTTTAACATCATTACACATGAAAGGGTGCCATAAGCCTACCGATTCAAGATACATTATTTAACATATGAAAGGGTGCCATAAGCATACCAATTCAAGGTACATTATTAGGATGGCTCATTGAATCCTCGTGAAAGGGTGTCCTAGGCCTATCAATTCAAGGTTCATCATTAACATTTATGGAAAGGTGTCATAAGCCTACCGATCCCCAAACCTTATTAATATCATTTATGGAAAGGTGCCATAAGCCTACCTATCCGAAGGTTCATTATTAACATGCGTGGAAGGTTGCTATTAGCCTACCGAACCAAGACACATCATCACATTAAAGAATCCATTGACATTCTATCATCATCATTCATGAGTGTTAATTAAACATAGATTTCAATAATAACACAATTGCATTCTAATCATGATCATAATACATATTCATTGGAATTACATGCATATACTTCACATCATAATCATACATATATCCTTCATACTTTTCCCGGCAAGGCTATGAATCAATCTAAACCCAAGCATCTAGAATTCTACATTAGATAAGGGAAACATCATGATTCAATAACTAATTAATTAGGAAATTACAAAAATGACCCTACCTAGGCAGCCCACTCCCAGGCACCACGAGTCGTGGTCAAGACCACTAGTCGTGGTCCTTGGGCAGTGGATGTGGCTTGGGGTCTTGGCAAAAATTAATTGGAGGCATGACCACGAGACCTCCCACCATCCGTGGTCAAGCCCACGAGTCGTGGTGAAGGTCGTGGTCTTGAGGCAGCACCTAGGCTTCAAAGCCTTGCCTCCATACACCTAAGGGGTCTTCATGAACTCCATTCACGAATCATCAAAGACACCACGATTAGTGGTGGTGCCCGTGGTCCCTTGACCAGTAGCTCCTTCAACATCACACCTCCCCTATGAGCCTAAGGCAACCCCATGAGCCTTCCCATGGCCTGTGGTCATGACCATGAACCGTGAAGTGGCTCGTGGGGAAGCCTTGGCTTGACCAATTTTGGGGCACACTGTCTCACCAACCACGGGTGGCACCACGACTCGTGGTGGCCACTACGGGTCGTGAAGACCCTCGTGGTCATGGTAGGCAGTGGCTAGGCTAGTTTTAGGCAGCCTTGGCCCCCTAGCCATGGCCTTCACCCAAAACCCTTGGCATTGGCCTTAACCCTTGATATTAACCCTCACGTTTAGGCTCTAGTTCAACCTACTCATTTCCGAGGTGTTACATTAACTCCCCCTTGGGAACATTCATCCTCGAATGACACATTAGACAACTTATGGAAAATAGACTCAAGACTAGCAGACCATCATGCATGACACATCAATATAATGCACAAATCATTGGAGGAAACATCAACTCCACATCAATAAGCTCAATACAACACAAAGAAGTAGGAACTACATCTACAAACTCACTATGTACGAAAACAACCACATTTCTCATTTCATTGGAGGAATTTCCTTCTCCAACTTACATCATGCTCATCATAACATCATTAAGAAAATTATGCAATTCTTCTCAAAGACACATTTAATCATGTTTCAACAAGTCAACTCATGAATCATTTAGGCAATTCATACTAGATGCATATCAACATGAGGAACACAATTATGAAAACTCATTTTCTCATATAAACATAAATTTCATCAAAACATGCATAATATAAGGAGATCATGGAAACACACAAATCACACATGACTCCAAAACTTGAAACAAGCCATAAAGAACTCTTGGTCTCAAGCTTGAATAGGAATAGAATAAATTTATAAGGATATCGAAACTTTCAACAACCTTGTCTTCTAGGCATACCATCTCCTCGTTAGGAGTAAGTCCATACCAAGGCTAACATCCAAATAACACAAGATAGCATAGGGACCTAAAAAAACATTACAACTTTAAGGAACTATCAACATACCGGTGCCTTAATCCAGAATGGCTCCTTTGTCATCTCTAGCCCGAAGTGCATAGAAACGACTATTCTTTGAAGCATAAGGATCCGGAACACGAGGAGAAGCTTGTTTGGCATCCCTTTCTTTGGCCGTAAGAGTAGGGAAATCTTTCATTTATGATTATTTTTCCCACAACAATAACACCCATTTGTACCGGCTAGGCACTTCCCATAATGATTTTTCCCACAAGTGGTGCAAGTAGGTTTAGAAAATGGAGGTCCACTACCTTTCTCTTGGTTAACCCTAGGAGTGCTTGAAAAATCTTGGTTTAGCGCTCTCTTCTTGAACCTTGGTTGACCTTGCTCATCGGAGCTAACTCTCTTCATCTCCCTATTCCTTCTCTTAAGTTTGGACTCCTCAATTGATTGGGCATACACCATAAGCCTAGAGATATTCATGTCATCATGGAACATTGTCAATCGACACTCTTCCTCAACTAGGTCGGAAACACCCGTTACATATCTATTCATCTCATCCCTAGGGTTAGACACCAAAGATGGAGCATACTTAGACAAAAGGGTAAATTTCAAAGAATACTCTTGAACATTCATGTTACCTTGCCTAAGATTGATAAACTCCTCCATCTTAGCTTCCCTCTTTTCACGGGGAAAGAACCTATCAAGGAATGCTTTCTTAAACACTTCCCAATCTATAGGACCCGCTCATATCGGCCTATTGCTCTTCCATTGAGTAAACCAAACTTGGGCAACATCCTTCAATTGATAAGCGAGTAGTTCCATTTTTTCTATAGAAGTCACCCCCATAGCATTAACTACCTTAGACCCCTCATCCAAAAACTCTTGGGGATCCTCTCCCACCTTGGAACCAAGAAATACCGGAGGATTCATCCTCACAAAGTCTCTCAACCTAGAAGCTATAGTGCTCACAATAAGGTTCACATGAGTCTCAACACCCCTAGTAGTTTGGGGCGTAATGGCTTGGGCTTAAGTAGTTACGACTTGAGCCATCATCATAAGAGCTGACCTAACTTCTTCATTGGACATGACTGGAGGATCAACTGAAACTTGATTGCCTTGTGGAATTAGGTCACCTTGAGGACCTTGGGGAGGAACTCCCTCATTCACGATCTCCTCTTCCATCATTCTTGTGGTTGCCCTTCTTGTATTCATATCCTATAAACACAAGAGAAGGGTTAGGAAAAGGACTTTATAGAGTTAAAACTCTAAGGAACGACTTAAAAAGTAATGAAAGAAGTGAAGTTTCCTAATGTCTTATAGCCTCTCATCATAAATGCTTCGCGATTCAACACTCATAAACAAGACTCTACTCGGCGTGGCCTTTGAGACATCAATCCTAAAAACCATCCCAAAAACATTGTGCTCTGATACCATATTTGTCACGACCTGAGACTACACCCCAGACGTGACAAGGCGTACAAGACTCCGAAAAGTCTCATACAAGCCTCATAGCATGTCATCACATAAGAAAATAGAAATAGTATAGAATTTATAACTTTTCTTTAAATCCATACAATCGAAAATCATTTAAAACAACGGAAGTCTACTTGTCTCACATGTCTATCTAAAAACATCTTTGAATCAAACGTAGGGTCATGAATTTTTTTACAGTAGAAGTCTAACAAATGTCTAGTACAAAGAAGAAAAGAAACATCAATAAATCACTTGTCCTCGAATCCATGATGACATACCACTAGCCTTGGAAGAACTCAATCCAAGCCCTTGAACTAGAGAGAATCAACTCACTTGCTGGAACCTACACTTTGTAGAAAAATAGAAGAAATATGGGTTAGCACATTTAATGTACTAAGTATGATAGCCATGCAAAAACCATGCTAAAAAAGGACATTTTGTTTGGAAATCATGCTATATGCCTATTTTGAGAAAACTTAATGAACATAAGTATAAGAGGCATACAATACAACATAACCAACATATAAGTCATTTAATAACATTAAGCTTTCACCTTAAGTAACCCTAAGCTATACTTTGTGCAATGTATGAATAGCGTCACATACCACCATCCACACTAAGTACTACTTTAAGTCCACCAAAAGTGAACTTACCGTTCTTCCTTTTCATCTTTAGGCAATACTCAAACATAAGGAACATAAACATATCATGAGTCAAGGAAGTAACTCATAATACAATCCAAGTAAAGCATGCATCGTTACATTAAGCATATAGGTCAACATTTTTCATTAGCTTCATTATAAGGACTTTCACTCATTAGACATAAAAACATTGGAGAATCACACCATAGCCCTCTCAAAGCTTACTCGTGGAATTCATAGATGGCATCCCATACTACCACCAAAACTTCATAGAACTTCTCAAGCAACCATAACACGTATCCCAGATGATGGAAATAATCATTAACTGACATAGACCATGTGAGCTTGACATGGAATCCGGTGTCATGACCCCACACCGTAAAGAGGTGGACTACTTGCCTAAGGTACGACCGGTAACATTTTAGCTTAGGTGGATCCACTTGCTAATAACCTATGCGGGCACATAGTTATGTGATAAGAAAGATGTTCATTGAAACCCGACCTAACATTGGTTGAGCTTCCATCTTACCATATCCCCTCGATACTTAGCCTTCATTCCCATAGAGTAGTTTATTAGTTTAACATCATTACACACGAAAGTGTGCCATAAGACGACCGATTCAAGATACATTATTTAACACATGCAAGGGTGCCATAAGCCTACCGATTCAAGGTACTTTATTAGGATAGCTCATTGAATCCTCATGAAAGGGTGCCCTAGGCCTACCGATTCAATGTTCATCATTAATATTTATGGAAGGGTGCCATAATCCTACTGATCCCAAAACTTTACTAATATCATTTATGGAAGGGTGACATAGGCCTACCGATCCCAAAGTTCATTATTAACATGCGTGAAAGAGTGTTATTAGCCTACCGATCCAAGACACATCATCACATTAAATAATCCCTTGGCATTCTATCATCATCATTCATGAGTGCTAATTGACCATAACTTTCAATAATAACACAATTGCATTGTAATCATGATCATAATACATTCATTGGAATTACATGCATGTACTTAACATCATAATCATACATATTTCCTTCATAATTTGGCCTTCAAGGCTATGAATCAATCTAAACCCAAGCATCTAGAATTTACATTAGATAAGGAAAATATCATGATTCAATAACTAATTCAATATAAACATAAATAATTCAACATGATCCCATAATCAATTAACCCGAATCACAAACTTCCAATTTAGTATTTTGGCGGAAACATGCGTTCATAGGTGAAATTAATCATAACTCATCATTAATTCAACAATTCATTCATAATTCATCACATATGAACCTTTGAAAATATTTTGGAATTGAACCCATGCTTACATTGAAACCCTAGCCTTTTGGGGAATTTTGGAAACTTGAAATCATCTTTTTAGAGGGCTCCTTGAATGAAAATTAATCAAGAATGAAGACTACCATTCCTTTATTAAGAATCCCCAAGAAATTTGAGGAAGAACTCTTGAAATCCACAAACCCTTGCTTCAATTGCTCCATTTTTCTTCCTTGAGTTTTAAATAGAGAAATTTTTGGAGTAGATGAACTATTTTGGGTGTTTGGAAATAATAGATTAAATGAGGTGTTTAAAGACTTAAAATCCTTTATATATGTGAAATAGAACAATTAAAACCGTCACTATAATATTACTAATTAATTAGGAAATTACAAAAATGACCCTACCTAGGCAGCCCACTCCCAAGCACCAAGAGTCGTGGTCAAGACCACTAATCGTGGTCCTTGGGCAGTGGCTGTGACTTGGGGTCTTGGCAAAAATTAATTGGAGGCATGACCACGAGACCTCCCACCATCCGTGGTCAAGACCACGAGTCGTGGTGAAGGTCGTGGTCATGAGGAAACACCTAGGCTTCAAAGCCTTGCCTCCATGCGCCTATGGGGTCTTCACGAACACCCTTCACGACTCGTCAAGGGAACCACAGATTGTGGTGGTTCCCGTGGTCCCTTGACCAGTAGCTCCTTCAACATCACACCTCCCCTATGAGGCTAAGGCAACCCCACGATCCTCTCCATCGCCGATGGTCATGACCACGAGCCGTGAGGTGACTCATGAAGGGAAGCCTTGGCTTGGCCAGTTTGGGGGCACACTGCCTCACCAACCACGGGTGGTACCAAGACTCGTGGTGGCCAGCACGGGTCGTGAAGACCCTCGTGGTCTTGGTAGGCAGTGGCTAGGCTAGGTTTAGGCAGCCTTGCCCCCCTAACCATGGCCTTCACCCAAAACCCTTGGCCTTTGCCCTTTACCCTAGACATTAACCCTCACGTTTAGGCTCTAGTTCAACCTACTCATTTCCGAGGTGTTACAATATTTCTTGCTTTAATTAATTTATTCCTTATTTGTTTTTATTTTCTAGATTTTCCAACCATATTTATGGCCTGCTCCGTCTCTTTCGCTTCCCCATCACCCGGATTTTCCTTTCTGACTTCTCCCCTTTCCTCTCTTAAATCTTTTCCTTTTCTTTCTCTCTCTTCTATTTAATTGTTTGTCTCTTTTCTTTCTTCCTCAACAAAAAATAACAAGAACTCGTTTAATGCCCTCCCGGAAAACTGTCTCTCCTTCGAGCTCTTTCGAAGTAGACATCCTGTCTCTATCCTCCGATTAGTCTGAATCGTGGATTTATCCTTCCCCTTCTTCTTCTAAGAAGAGAGCTTCTTCCTCCAAGAAGAAGGCTCCGAACAAACCTCGCCCTCTTGTGACATGATACCTTCTCTAAAGGATGTGCACCGATTCTGGGGTATCGAACAGAAGATCAGGTATCACAATTTAAAAACTAGTCTTATTGTTCCAGGCCGTGTTATCAATCTCAGTCAACTAAAGGACTCTCACTGTACGATAAGTTCTTATCTCAAGAGTCAAAATTTTATTTCTGCGTTTTACTTTGTGTGGTTTTGAATTCTTTGAATAGGCTGTTAGACTCTTCTATACGAATCTTCACATATCTTCTGATAGCGGTGAGTTGGAAACTCTGGTTTGGGAAATCACATTATAGTCAATGGCCTGTTGTTTGAAGATGTTTTTGGTACAAAATTTTCTAGTGTTATTCCATATATGAACGAAATATGGCCTGATGACTTTGAAGTCTCTCTAGAAGGTGCTAAGAGAGCCGTCGCTGAACCCGACTCTGACCTATCTAATTTTGGGCCTCTGTCTCTCTTCTTCGAGCGTCGAATCTTGGCTCATATAGTTGCAACCTCTCTCATTCCCAAGAAGGGATCTCTGAGTAATATCTCTACTTGTGATGTGTTTGTTCTCTATTGTTTGCTTAGGAAATATCGCATCAATGGTTCAAGGAATACATGTGGTAAAGTGTTGAAGACCCTAAATCACGGATTTTAGTGGATCGTCTGGTGGATCTCTCTATGTTTACACCTGTTGTTATTAATGCTACTTATGACTCTCGTACTTGTTCAAGTATGGGATATGTGCAGGTCGAAAACAAATGGGTCAAAAAGGACTCTATAAAGGCAAGAACTGATACCTCCAAACCGACTAAAATCTTTGCAAATTTTGTTGCCCTCATAATGCAGGATGATACGCTCAAATTACACCTCTCTAAAGAAGCGTAAGCGATCGTTATCATGTAAAGAACCCAACTTGTAGGTTAGGGTCGATCCCTCGAGAAAAATGGTTTGGACTTAACTTTAACTTACAATTATATTTGTTTAGTCAACTTATTTCCGAAACTAGTAATTAAAGGGGGGGATTTGTGAAAAAAATTCTGAAAGTTATGTGAACAATTAGTAAGCAAGATTCAAAATTTTGTTGTTATCAAGATGAGAGAGAAACTAGGGTGTACGCGTTCCCCATAAGCTCATAACACGGTACTCCTAGTAATAGTAATCATTTCCTAGTGTATTACAACAAAGTGATAAGTCATGTATCTCTAATTCCTTGGTCCGGCAACTAGAGAATTTCACCCCGCACTGTGATCTGACTTCGTGTGTATAATTTAATAACCCTTACAACACGTCATATTAGACATCACATCAATGTATGACTTAGTTTTCACCCTCGCACCAATCGACATTAGACTATTAGATAGTATCACACTAAATCTATGTTGATAATTCTTTTGTTATTAACTACCTACTTGGTCCGGCAAGTAGTAACAAGGCGAGTTCTAACATTTGCAACCGCTAAAAGGACTTCTAAACGAAAGAATTATCAATGCATGCAATAACACTATTCAAGAATTACTTAGTTACTATTCATACTTTGTTAATCACTCCTGGTTCCCACAACCCTAGTTGTGGATTTAGTTACCCATAGTAGCAAGAACACAATTCATATTTTTAGATGAAGAAATCATGAACTTACGTAATGAGAAGAATAAACCCAGAAGCTCAACTTGAATTTCAAAGTCAAAATCTTCAAAACGTACTTAGGAAATCAAGAATTGCTAAAATTGCAAGTTAATCTACAAAGCCAAAAACTAGAATAAAATTAATGAAGTCTAACCCCCAAAAACGAGGTTTACATGCCCTATATATAGAAAAACAAGTCCTAACTAAAAAGGAAAAAAATAAGGAAATAAAGTTTGTGGACGCAGTTGTGATTGATGAGACTGAACTACGGACCGTGGACTGACCTACGGTCCGTAGGTCCCTTCCGTGATCTGGAACTTAGGACATTTTCCTAACTTCAAAATCATTAAATTTCAGAAGCATTTGACGGCTCAGCAGGACGGACCATGTCTCGTTCCACGGTCCGTGAATCGCGCTCCATGATCTCACACTTAGTTTCTTCAAATCAGGTACTGGAACACCTCCTCTGAATCATTTAACGAACTTGCAGTACGGTCCATAGACCGAACTACGATTCGTCAATCCTAGTCGTGGTTCCACACTTGGTCAAGAATTCCCTGATTTCATCTCCAAGATTTACCCATCATCTACTCCCTTCACCTACGGACCGTGAATGGACCTACGACCCGTAGATCACATCCGTAGGTGGCTTTTACTGCATCATTCCTTCAGATGTTTCCTAACTCCTCCGGCCAAACTTATTTCCTGCAAACAAAATGAAAACACATCATTACCACTACAAAGTTCCCCTAGACATACACAACTCTTAAGTAAAATGTATTAAAAATACCATAAACTCACAGTATATCAACACCCTCAACTTAAATTCGTTGTTTGTCCTCAAGCGACACACTAAGACTCTAAACGACACTTGTATAGAAGCAAGAATTCAAGCACAAGAAATCATATGGATCTCTATCCCGACTCTCTCTTTGAGTGCAAATCTTTTCTCTTAGACTCAACAAGCTAACTCATGCGGATCAAAATATGGCAAAGATCAACCAATCAACACACAACATACATTGTTTTGCTATCACCAAGGTACCAACTTTTCGACAATGTAACTAGTGCCCTTACTTCAAACCGAATCCCTTTTTCACACAATGAATATAATTTTGAGTACACAGATTCATTCAATACTCACGCTCATAATTAATTTCAAGTACAGTTAGTGCTCAATACCATAAGTTTGCCCTTATTTTCACTACTTAGACTCTCCAAATTAGTTGCTAGGATCACTATAGGACTTTCTTAGCTTGTAACGTAGGCTCAGGGTCAGGTGTGGTACATTTGGATACTTTTTATTGACTTTTTTCCCTCCTTGACATTACATTGGCTATTTACCTCTTTCTTGACCTATTTTTTGCACCCTTCCATTTTAAGCTCTTTCCCTTCTTTCTTTGCAACAATGGATGTGACTTTTATTTTTACTCCTAGTTTTTACTTTCATCTTTTTCTTTTATTTCTTTTAACACTTTTCTTTTGCTTCTTTTTCATAAAGTCACATCCTCTTCCATACTTTTTCTCTTTTCAACACTAAACTCTTTTCATACCTTTTTTTCCATTTGGTTTCCTTTTTCATAGCCACCCTCAACTTATGCATGTTGCATTAGTTGAGGTGCACAATGTCCGATGTCGGACCAGGGCCAAGATCAAGGTAAATATTGGGATTGGCCACCCTCAACTTAGGCTTTTGGCCTAAGTCAAGGTGCACATGTCCAAGGAGGGACTGGGGCCAAGATAATGTTTTTAAGGGAAGGTGAGTTAGGTGAATCAAAAGAATTGGTCAATTTTAGGCTCAAATATTTGGATCAAAAGGAAATAATGCTACCATTTGGTTAGATCATTTTAGGATTAAGTGGACCAATTTGAACAATAGCCTATGATCACTTCCTAACTTCTAGCCTAGATTATCCTAGCAGGACCAATGGGGCAAGTTCTAGATTGGCACAAAACTGTCTAAACATTCAACCATCCTCACACATTCTTGGCACATAGTTTCATTATCAGATTATTAGATTACCCAGTTCAAGTTTTAGCTTAAGTTATGAAATCAAGTTGGTTCTTTATCATGTCATACTCAGAGCCAACACTTCAACTCATTCTAGCCTACAGATTTTAGCACATATCACAAATTTTGGATGGGTATCATTTTTCTTTCTTAATTATGCCATCATGCTTCATTCTTTCACATGCTTCTACACATACAATCCTAACACATGCCGGTTCAACAGAAATTAAACAGTCTCTTAGGGAAAAAAGAACACAGGCAACAAAACCCCAAGAGAGGATTATGAGTTGGGTTACTCAGAGTTTACCCTCTCACTCACAATCCATTTATCCCACCCCCAACAAAAATAGAGTGCAATTGTCCCCAATGCACAAAAATAAGCAATAGAGAGTAGGGTGAAGGTGAAGCAAACATGTGGCGCAAATGCGCCGACGAACTCAATAAGCTGGTAGGTTCGATTTCTCGGAGCCCGCTAGATCAACACTTGGGCCACCCTCAGTAGTGCCCACATCATCAGTCACATCACCCTCAATAGTGCTATCAATCACTCTAACCGCAACATCAATGGTGCTCACGTCATCTCCCACAGCATCTGCAGCCTTAGTAGTGAGCCTAGAACTCGAAGCTTCAATAACACTCTCACGAGTCCTCTATTGGCGCAGCTCCTCATCCACAATATAGGGCTTTCCTAGCCTGCTCATTTTGCTAGCGTTCTCTCTTCCTAGCTCGAGCATCCTCAGTGGTGTCAAAAATGTGACTAGAGCGGTCCCTCTTCCCTCGAGCACGGGTGGGCTCAGGCTTGCTATGTCATCACTGAATAAATCATCAAGCATGGTATCATCAGGCAATGCAGTAGGTGTAAACTATGGCTCATCTGTGGGTGGGACAAGGATGGCATCAAGGTCAGCCCGGAGACTGTCCAACTCGGTCCGGATAGAGGAGAGATTTGTGACTCAAGGTCCCTCAACTCGAAGGCGTCAAGGAGCTTATGAACCGCCTGGACCTTCCGGTCCATTATGGTCTCCATATTACCCTTGGACTCTACAATATACCGTTGCATCCATGGCCTCACATATTGGAGCAACGTGGCCATCTGAGCCTCCAATTTCTAAACTCGAGCCAGGGACACAACAACAGCTCCTGAAAGAGGGGTGGCTCTGAACGAGCTAGGGTCCCGACTAGCTACCTGAGATGGGGAGGCCAGAGCAACATCAATGTGAGCTGGAGGTGCAGGATCATCACCCTGTATCTGCTCCACATTATCTACTTAATCTGTTCTTAATGGCGGCACCGCAATTTGTGGACCACGTCGCGGAGCAGCTACGTTGGCCTTATCCCGAATAAGGCCGATATCAAGAGTCCCAGTCGCATGTACCAAAGTGTCACAAATTCAAAGAGGCACCCTTGAATCCCTGCACAACTAGAAGATCATACACGGGAAGGGTAAAATGGTGGTGGTCTTGAATGCCTCTCATGGATCTCTGCCAACAGCATGCAGGGAAAGTCAATCTTGAACCCAGCTACCAAGGCCGCAACCATCACTGCTCTATCCCATGTAAGCGCATTATAGCCTTAGTAGGCGATACCATATTTCGCACCGAAGCCAAAAGAACTTGGCCACAAAATTGAGGGTGGCTTTCTGAATACCCAAGCGCGGTGTGCTGACCCACTCCACACGTTCTCCATCCGCAACAATATGCCTAGCCAACCAAAGTAATACGGCATCCCTCTACTCTTCATTCACTAGAACTCTCCACTCCTCACAATGTCCCACCGGTAGTCAAAATTATCGGTGTTGAGTGCTCACCTGGTGCTCGAACTGTCAAGGAATCGATTGATGGTGACCTGTGATATGTCCACCGAAACGCCCCAGACTAGAGTGGAAGTGAGAGGCTCTTGGGCTGTGGGTTTAGACTTCTTATCGATAGACCCTCAAAGTGTGGCAGCATAGAAATCATAAAATTCCCTTACAATCTCCTCGCTGTAAGTCCCAGGGCTCCGATCCATCCACTCGCATTTATGTTTCTGATAGAGCCGGTGGATGTCAGGTATCGTATGTAGGCTCCCGCGAGAACTCTGAGCTCCTCAGTAATTTGTCGGGCCTTCACCCTCTTTTCATTCAGCATCGAGGCATCCCTGTATATCTTTCATTGACCCTCAACACACCACCTATTGGGTTCCTCTGGAATTGGAGCAGGGTCGATGTTTGGAGGCACTTGGACTTCCCCCAAACTAGTAGCCTCATCAGACGAGGCAGCTCGGCCATTTGAACTTGAGCTGGTGGCGGATCCAGAACTAGAGCCGAAAACAGGGGCGGACCCAAATCCAGAAGCAGAACCAGCCTAAGAGCCGAAAGTAGAACTAGTCGGTGACCCAATCAGTGTGTTCTCTTCATCAGACTGGGAGATAGTGACTACGTCGGTGACCACCTATCGAGATTGATTCCGGGTAGCCCGAAGAGTAGCATGGGATGTCCTTGTTGCTTGTGGAACATATGCGGGATCCTTCTCCGCATCCATGTCTTCATCAATCAGTCTAAAAGTAGGTGCCACGGATTTTGTTTTTCCCCTCTTTGTGTAGGTCACTTGTTTCTTAGGAGCCATGGTACCTGTGGATGTATAATTAGTACCAAAATAAACCCATAACACACTTGAAAATTTTTTAGAACTAAGAACAAACCAAAATGAAAAACTAAACAATTATAGATAGTGGCTTCAGTGGCCACCTACGGTGGGTATCTACAGTCCGTAGACTGACCTACGATGCGTTGATCCCCTCAGTAGATCAGAAGTCCCAAATAGGTGGGCTTTGATGGGAACCACAAATATGCAGAACGGTTCGTAGATTGACCTACGGACCGTAGTCCACCTTTGTGGTTCCACACTTAGTGGAGTTGCTATGTGCTACCAACCACGGATCTGATATACGGTTCGTAGATTGACCTACGGTCCGTAGACGGGGTCTAGTGGATCAGGTCTGTGCCAGGGATTAGACATGCTGCAATTTGAAACCCAATTTTAGTAAATTCGACAATTTACCCTAGTTTAATCTTGCATTTCAAGACAATTTATGCTAGTTCGTCATTCTAAGAGTTCCACTAACTTAATTTTCAACAGGTATTGCATACGAGGAAAAGAACCCTAAGTCGAAACTTGCATTTAGACTCTTATTTCACTTATTTTACACAATATGAAGACACACGATCACAATCTATCATCCCAAGGGTGTTTATACTTTTAGTTTAGCATGCATTTTCATACAACAACTATCTAAGGTCAAGACCCAAATCCTGACTTTCTATAACATCAATGAATCAGAAATTGAAAGTGAAGGGAAAGTTGATTACCTTACAAACAAAGGAAATGGGGTGATTTTGTGATGACTCTAGAATTCCAACAACCTTTTTACTCGCCTTTCACACCGAACTCGGACACCGGAACTCTGAAAATGGGGATGAAGGGATTTGGGGGAAAAGAAGAGTGATTTGGGAAATAGAAGGATGAATGTGGAGTGATTAAAGGGTGAGTAGTGGTAATATGGAGAGATTTTAGAAATTTGATGGGTTTAGAAACGGTTAGGATGTAATATTAGAAGTGGGAAATAATTTTAAAATGGTGGGATTTTATTTAAAAGGGGTCCGGGTCGGGTCAGGCAGAACTAGGGTTTGGATCCACGAGACCCCGTCTACGGTCCGTGGGTTGACCTATTCGTAGGTCACTCTTACACTTAGAACATTTAGAGAACTTGCCTGGGATCTACAGACGCCATTAACGGTCCGTGGAATGATCCAAGGACCGTCGATGGGGTTCGTATACCTTTGCAACAAAAATTTTCCTGCTGATTTTGCTTTTCAACCCTGCACATGTAGCAACCGTTAGGCCTTTCTTTTTACATTTTCTGGACACTTTTTAGACACAGACCCTATGCTATATCTAGCCAACACTGAAACAAAAATAAAGCACCTATCTAAAGGAATACAGAAAAACAAATAAACAAAGAAAACTACTAAACCGAAAAGAAAAACCTATAGTTACCTAGATTGTACGTCTTGGGTTGCCTTCCAAGCAGCACTTGATTTAATGTCGCGGCACGACGCAGACCTCATGATTACTCAAACTTCATCAAGATAGTAGGCCTCAACAACTTCTTACACACTTTCTGCGTTTCCCAAATAGATCGTGATCCTTTGCCCATTTACCTTAAACCTTGTTCCCTCACTGTTCTCAAGCTCCACCGCTCCATGTGGGAGAGCGTGACTAAGAATGGCCCAGTCCACTTGGACTTGAGCTTGCCCGGAAGCAAGCGCACCCTAGAGTTGAATAGAAGCACAAGATCACTCATAACAAATTTGCATTTTTCAATCCTTTGAGCATGATACCTCTTCATCTTCTCATTGTACAAGGCTGAACTTTTATATGCTTTTAAGCGAAACTTATCAAGCACATTCAAGTCATTCATTCTCTGATTTAATGTGGCGCCCCAATCCAAATTTAGCTTCTTTATTGCCCA
Organism: Solanum gracilifrons; assembly: GCA_029582605.1. Lineage (NCBI taxonomy): Eukaryota > Viridiplantae > Streptophyta > Magnoliopsida > Solanales > Solanaceae > Solanum > Solanum gracilifrons. The sequence continues at coordinate 18,715 of JAJOOH010002264.1, read as the reverse complement.
CATAGCCTTATGTTGTAGATCTACCAGCAAATGGCAAGACTTCCCATATATAAGTTGGTAGGGGGGCATACCTATGGGAATCTTGAATGCGGTGCGATAGGCCCATAGATCATCATCAAGCTTCCTTGACTAATCGTTTCTATTAGCATTCACAGTCTTAGCCAAAATATGCTTGATCTCTCTGTTGGACACTTCAACTTGCCCACTAAACTGCGGATGGTAAAGAGTAGCCACATTGTGGTGGACGCCATATTTCTCAAGTAGCGCCCTAAACAACTTATTACAAAAATGGAAACCTCCGTCGCTGATAATCACCCTAGGTGTACCAAATCTAGAAAAGATATTCTTTTTCAAGAATACAGTGACACTTTTACCCTTATTGTTGGGAAGCGCAATTGCTTCCACCCTCTTCGACACATAATCAACTGCAACAAGAATATACTTCATCCAATGTGAACTCACAAATGGACCAATAAAATCAATTCCCCATACATCGAACAACTCTATCACCAATATTGGATTGATAGGAAACTCTTGCCTCTTAGAAATTGCTCCTTCTCTTTGGCAACGGTCACAAGACTTGGCAAAATCATAAGCATCTTGGTGGATGGTAGGCCAGTAATACCCACACTGCAAGATTTTATGCGCAGTCTGAATAGCACTATGATGCCCACCAACAGGCGATGAATGGCACGCCTCTAGTATACTCAACATCTCGACCTCAGGCACACAGCGACAAATAATCCCATCAGCACAACTACGATACAAGTAAGGCTCATTCCAAAGAACTTCTTCACATCATGCATACACTTTTCTCTTTGGTGAAAAGACATATCCAATGGCACCAAATCACTTGCCAAGTAGTTAGCAAAGTCTGCGAACCAAGGAATCAGATCATGAGAAGCAACCAATACCTGTTCATCTAGAAAAACATCATTAATTTCAGCCCTATCACCAAGCTTCAACATAGCTTCTTCCTCCAATCTAGATAAGTGATTAGCAACCTAATTTTTTGTCCCCTTTCTATCTTTTACCACAAAGTCAAACTCTTGCAGCAACAACTCACATCTAATTTGCCTCGGTTTTGCATCCTTCTTATCCATCAAATACCTCAATGCAGAGTGATCAGTATGAACAATGACCTTAGTTCCAAGCAAGTAGGATCAAAATTTCTCGAATGCGAAAAACCACTACAAAAAGCTCATGTTCAGTCACTGTATAGTTCTTTTGAGCCACATTTAGAGCTTTGCTAGCATAGTAAATAGGATGAAGAATCTTCTCTCGCCTCTGTCCTAATACCACACCAAGCACCACTCCACTCGCATCACACATTACCTCAAATGGTTGTCCCCAATCCACTGAAATAATGATAGGTGCAATAACTAACTTTTTCTTCAACTCTCCAAATGCTCTCAGAAAAGCATCATCAAAATCAAAATTGTACGCCTTTTTGAGCAGTTTGCACAATGGATGTGCAATTTTGGAGAAGTCCTTGACGAACCTCCTATAGAATCCTGCATGCCCAAGAAAACTTCTAACACCTTCAACAGAGATAGGTTGTGGAAGCTTTTCTATTACCTCAACTTTCTCTCTATCAACCTCAATACCCTTCTCAGAGATCCGATGACCCAGAACTATCCCTTCTTTCACCATGAAGTGGCACTTCTCCTAATTGAGCACAAGATTGCACTCTTCACACCTTTTAAGCACCTCGGCCAAATGGTCCAGACAACGATCAAAAGAGTCACCTACCACAGAGAAATCATCCATAAATACCTCAATAGTGTTCTCCACCATATCAAAAAATATCTACATCATACAACACTGGAAGGTTGCTGGAGCATTAAACAACCCAAATGGCATCCGTTTGAATGTGAAAGTCCCAAAAGGGCAAGTGAAGGTGGTCTTCTCTTGGTCTTCCGGAGCTATAGAAATCTGATTGTAGCCCGAATAACCATCAAGGAAACAATAGTAACCCTTACTCGTAAGTCGGTCCAACATCTGAGCCATGAACGGTATAGGAAAATGGTCATTTTCTGTCTAAGCATTTAATTTCTGATAGTCCATGAAGACTCTCCATCCAGTCACGGGACGCATCAGAACAAACTCGTTTCTCTCATTAAGTACCACAATAATCCCACCTTTCTTGGGGACACACTGAACATGACACACCCGACTACTATCTGCAATGGGATAAATAACTCCAGCATCCAACCACTTGATGATTTCCTTCTTAACTACCTCTTGCATAGGCGAATTTAGTCTTCTCTGGTGCTCAATACTAGGCTTGTGATCCAGCATGAGTTGTACTTTGTGTGAACAAATACCAGAAGGAATCCGAATAATGTCCGCAATAGTCCACCCAATAGCTCACTTGAACCTCTTCAAGACAGAAACCAATGGCTCAACTTGTGCCATATTCAAATCTGCCGCAATGATAACCGGTAAATTGCCATCTCTCCCTAAGAATACATACCTCAAATGCAATGGTAGAGCCTTAAGCTCCAATTTTGACGCCTTCTCAACAGATGGTCTGGCCGGTGGAGAATCGTGATTTTTCATGTCTAACTCCAATCTTTTTGGTTTTGAACGGAATTCAAACTTATCAAGTGCGGCGACCAATTAATCATAGTATTCAATACCATCACCATCAAAGTTCATCATTACCGCTGCTAGTGCATCAACACCCAGCCTTTCTTCAATAGGTACCTCAGAACCACTCTCTACAATATGTGTCACCATATATACCGATTTCAACTCACAACTCTGCTTCATGGACCTAGAGATATTGAAAGTTGCCTATTCATTGTTCAATTAAAACTTCATATGCTTTATCTCCATATCAACCAAGGCAATCCCAGTGGCTAGGAATGGTCTCCCAAGGATAATGGGAACCTCAAAATCAACATCACAATCCAGTATCACAAAATCCACCGGAAAGATAAAAGACTCCACTTTCACTAATACATCCTGGAGTACACCAATGGGCTTCTTCACAGTTCTATCGGCCATATGCAGTCGCATCGCAGCCGATTTTGGATCCCCTAAACCCAACTTCTTGTAAATAGCCAATGACATCAGATTGATACTAGTAACCAGATCGCACAATGCCTTTGCAAAATGTAGCAACTAATGGTACAAGGGATAGTGAAACCCCCAGGATCCTCCTTCTTCTGCACATGGGATCTTGTAGCAGTAACACTACAATGTTGCAACTTATCATCATCTTCAAAACTCATGGCCCGTTTTTTAGTTACCAAGTCCTTCATAAACTTTGCATACCTAGGCATTTTCTCCAAAGCTTCTATCAACATCACATTGATGGAAAGATCCTTCAACATACTAATAAACTTGCGGTACTTGCCTTCTTCAGTTTTTTTCACTAACCTCTGTGGGAAAGGAGGGGGAGGTCTAGGCATGGGAACAACTTTCTGAGTTATCTCCGCTTCCTTCTGTGTTGCATTCTCAGGCTCTTCATTTACCTCAATCACATCATCATCTTTACTAACCTCAACTTCAACCCCAGACGGCATCGATGGATCAATGGTCTGCTTACCTACAATGCCCATTATTCTTTGGATTCTGGATGGTGTTGCTAGGAAGTGTGCCTGGTTGACGTGGGTTCACTGTAGTAGACAACTGAGTCATCTGCTGCTCAAGATGCTTTATTGACACTGTATGGACATCAACTTTTTGACCAATACCAGACAAGTCATTTCACATCTCCTTCACATTCTCATTAGTTGCATCAAACCTTCTCATTATCTTCTGCTTCATATCCTTAAGACGTGACATATTACCTGTAGCTTCCCTATTACCAGATTCCCAATTTTGAGGAGGAACATAAGTTCCAACCCGATCATTTTTGTTGCCATAGTTGTTCCGGATGTAATTGTTGTCGCGATTGTAGTTCCCATCCGGACATATTGACCCTCTCGGTTGTAGTTGCCATAGTTCCGACCTTGGTTTCCTTGACCTTGATGCCAATTATCCATATTGGAACCTTGGGCGTTGGCTCGAAAACCTCTAGTCTGATCATTCACTGCATAAGTATCTTCTTCATAGTAACATTCCTCACCCGGTGGTGGATTTCTAGTCAAATAATTGATAGCATTTACCTTTTTTGCACGTCCGCTCACATGCTTTAACACCAACCCCAATTTGGTCCTCATCTAAGCCATATCTTCACGAAGATCATCTGCAGACTAGTTGTTTGTAGCTTGAACAGAAAACGTGTTCTTCCCAGTATCTGAATTTCTAGTGCTCCACACTTTATTGTTTAGGGAAATCTTCTCCAGTTTCTCTGCAATCTGCTCAAAAGTGCACTCACCATATGAACCTCCAGCGATAATATCAAGTACCGCCTTACTATTGTCATCCTGACCTCGGTAGAAATACTCTTTCAGCGATTCATCATCAATGCGGTGATTTGGAACACTTCATATGAAAATAGTGAACCTGTCCTAAGAGCTACTCACAGATACTCCCGGTAATGCTACGAAGTTGTTGAGTTTATCTTTATGGTTCAAATTATTTGACACAGGAAACAATCTTGCCAAGAACACCTCAGTTAGTTGTCCCCATGTGTAGATTGAGTTATAAGGAAGCTCATTAAACCACACAGCAGCATCGTCGGTCAATGATGGAGGGAATACTCGCAATCCAATGACATCCATGTCCATGTCTGATCGACCCACACAACTTTTGCAAACACTCCTTAGCTTGGTTACATGAGCATGTGGAACTTTCGATAACAAACCAGCAAACAAGCCTCTCGCTGTAAGCATCTGCATCAAACTGCTAGTCACCACAAATGTATGCCCCAGAGGTAGAGGGGATAGGACAAGAGGTCATTTAGATTCAGCGGCATTAAAAGTTGACCCTATAGTTATCGCGCAGTCTTGGTCCTGGTGGATCATGTACCCTCAGTGCATCTCCAGTACATTCTCAGCTTGAACCTGATTATTCTCATCACCAACTCTTGGAGGCTGCAACCCAACTCCATCACCTAAATTTCCTCCGATAGGATTGACTGGGACTCCTTGGTTATTCATTCTTCGCAAAATTCTGTTCAATTCTAGATCGTAAGGAGTAAGAGGTTCACATTGGCTCCGTGTACTTGACATACACTAGAGTAGAAACCGGAGAGAAACAAAAAGAAAAAGAAAAAGTAAAATTAGGTAATATTTGACTAAAGTTCAATAATGTAGTTAAAATTAATCTAAAAGCCTTATTCCCCGGCAGTGGCGCCAAAATTTTATACGCTCAAATTACACCTCCCTAAAGAAGTGTAAGCGATCATTATCAAGTAAAGAACCCAACTTGTAGGTCCGGTCGATCCCACGAGGAATTTGATTTAGACTTAACTTTAACTTACAACTATATTCGTTTAGTCAACTTATTTCCGAAACTAGTAATTAAAGGGGGTGATTTGTGAAACAAATTCTAAAAGTTATGTGAACAATTAGTAAGCAAGATTCAACTTTTGTTGTTATCAAGATGAGACAGAAACTAGGGTGTACGTGTTCCCCATAAGCTCATAACGCGGTACTCCTAGTAATAGTAATCTTTTCCTAGTGTATTACATGCAAAGTGATAAGTTAGGCATATCTAATTCCTTGGTCCGGCAACTAGAGAATTTCACCCCGCACCTTAGTCCGGCTACGTGTGTATAATTTACTAACCCTTACCGTTACCTCATATTCGACATCACAACGATGTATGACTTAGTTTTCACCCTAGCACCAATCAACATTAGACTATTAGATAGTATCACACTAAATCTATGTTGATAATTCTTTTCTTATTAACTACCTCCTTGGTTCGGCAAGTAGCAACAAGGCGAGTTCTAACATTTGCAATCGCTAAAAAGACTTCTAAATGAAAGAATTATCAATGCATGCAATAACACTATTCAAGAATTACTTAGTTACTATTCATACTTTGTTAATTGCTCATGGTTCCCACAACCCTAGTTGTGGATTTAGTTACCCATAGTAGCAAGAACACAATTCTTATTTTTAGATGAAGAAATCATGAACTTGCGTAATGAGAAGAATAAACCTAGCAGCTCAACTTGAATTTCAAAGTCAAAATCTTCAAAACGAACTTAGGAAATCAAGAATTGCTAAAATTGCAAGTTAATCTCGAAAGCCAAAAACTGGAATAAAATTAATGAAGTCTAACCCCTAAAAATGAGGTTTACGTGCCATATATATATATATAGAAAAACAAGTCCTAACTAAAAAGGAAACAAAATCTGGAAATAAAGTTTTTGGATGCGGTTGTCATTAACGAGACTGACCTACGGACCGTGGACTGACCTATGGTTCGTAGGTCCCTTCCGTGATCTGGGACATAGGACATTTTCCTAACTTCAAAACCATCAACTCTCAGAAGTATTTGACGGCTTAGCAGGACGGACCGTTACTAGATCCACGGTCCGTGAATTGCGCTCCGTGATCTCACACTTCATTTCTTCAAATCAGGTATTGGAACACCGCCTCTGAATCATTTGACGGACTTGCATTACGGTTCGTCAATCCTAGTCGTGGTTCTACACTTGGTCAAGAATTCCCTGATTTCCTCTCCAAGCTTTGCCCATGATCTACGCCCTTCACCTACGGACCGTGAATGGACCTACGGTCCATAGATCACATACGTAGGTGGGTTTTTCTGCATCATTCCTTCAGTTATCTCCTAACTCCCCCGTCAAAAATTATTTCCTGCAAACAAGATAAAACCACATCAATACCACTACAAAATGGCCCTAGACACACACAACTCTTAAGTAAAATGTATTAAAAATACCGTAAACTCACGGTATATCACAGAACAATGATGAACTCAAAATCAGGCTTCTTGGAGTAGAATGTTGATTGGAGACTCTCCACGATACTGCTGGAAAGGTTTTTTTGCCTACAGAAGGATACTACCACCGATGTGGGTAAACTGTGCATTGCTATGACTGGGATTAAACAGGAAGGGATCTCCACAGTCAACAAATTTATCAGACAAGCTGACTCTTTCAAAAGTGGAGTCAGCTCCTAAAACATTGATCTTGTAGTTACAATTCAGACCTCTTACTCCAGTCTCTCACGAAATGTGGAACTCTCTTACAATTCCTTTTGTGGGAAAGTCATCAACATCCTAAAGTACTTTTTTGGGTGATCCCTAACCTCTGAATTTTGAATGCTTATTTTAACTTCTCGTTTTGGACTTGTTTCAATGGGTGTTTGTCCCTAAAACTCTCTTTTGGACTGTTTCCTGAGGACTATCTTACCTCTTGACTACTCTGCTTTAAGCTGTTTTTACCTGTTTCTGTTTATATTATGTGCCTTGTTCTTTTTTATTATGCCAAAGGGGGAGAAAACTTGCCACAATTCTTAAGACAGGAACCAGTTCAACATATTCACGAGGCTCTCAAGGCAGGAGGAGGCACATATACAGGGGGAGCTACACATACATCCATATCTCAGAGAAGTATTATTGTCTCCCTACACTATTAAAAATTCTGAATTAATTGTCATTATCAAAAATTGGGAGATTGTTAGCTCCTTAGTGTTAGTAAGGAGCTAATGACACTTAACAATTACTCACAATTCTTGCAGACAAAGAAATCCAATAAGGAAAGGATCCAAGCAAACAACACAACCATGGAAAGAGATATATTCTGATCCTTACAACTACTACAGAAAGGAAAGGCATAATCAAATGGATTGAGAATCAATAACAGATGGCCTAAAACTGGCAGCAGCTCAATCAAGCTAATCTTGATTTATAGGATGAGATCAAGAAATCATAAATCAAGCCAAGAATAGAGCCAAGTCACCAAGAAAAGGAAGGAAATTAGATCAAGCCAAGAGTCAAGATAAATCTTCCAGCCAAGCATATAATCTAGCCATATCAGTCAAGAAAGATGAAATGCGATTTACCATGCACATATCTAACATGTACATGGATCAACATATCGCCTCAAATCCCTAATTGAAACATAACACCCTTGGGTTTTCCTTACAAAAGCACAAATCTATTCATATATATACCTCCCTCAGACTTAGGTGTGCAGGACGCAACTTCACTTGAGCTTATAGTGTAATCTTCTTTTATCTTTCATAAAGCTTTATAATCATGTGAGTGAAACAATTGAAAAGAAAAGAAAAAGAAAAATTATGAGTGTAGGTTTACAAGTAGAGGAAGTTTCAAGGTAAAACATATGATTTGCATAGACAGGATCAATTTACAGAACCCTGTAACATCTGAAGTTCATTCCTAAGCTCTAAAGGAAACCCTTGAAACCCAAGGGGACTAGACATAGGGACCACATCGGTGTTCCAAACCAGTATAAAAACTCTTTGTGTTTTTACTTACTACACATTACTATTACTATTTATCTACTCTACTAACGTGTAGGTGAGTCGACTGGCCATTACAGGAAGTCGACTGAAGGAAATTTTAATTCACCCCCCCTCCTTATGGTAAAAGCGGAGAGAAGAAATTCGGAAGTGAAAAAGACAGAAAGTGGAAGATTTAACGAAGAGAGTTTTTTCGCAATTCCCCATTTTACTCTTACAATTAATTATTTTAGAAAGGGTAAACAAGTTTGTAAAATTCTGAACAAGTTTCCTAAAGGATAAATTAGTAAAATCAATTTTCTTTAGTATGATTTTTTTAAAAAGAGAAAAGTCTAATATTTAATATGAGACGGTTCGTCATATTATTTATATTTGTATATTAATTATCCTTGCAACATGAACGGTCTAAGAGGAGAAAATATTCTAGGTCTTATAATTTAGAGGTGAAACTTAAAAGTTGTATATTATTATCTTTCAACAACAAAAGATTGTATTGCAATTCAAATTTAAAATTTTATATTATAAATTAAATGGTATGTTATTACTACTAGTCATAGTATATTTGAATAATTAAATAGAATGACCATTTAGTCAAATGTTCTAACAAAAAATAACCCAATTAACAGTTAATTACCAATAATCTATACTTGATCATTAAGTAATCAACAGAAAGATCATTTGATCATTAACTATTTGTGTCTATGTCTACTCATATCTTCTCCGACACTTAGGTAAGTTCAAATAATAAAATTTGATATCGCCACACACATGAATTATTTTGAGAGAATAATGTAGAATAGAAATATTGAGAGGAGGTCATGTAATCTAAATTTTAGGATTGTTTAGTGGAGATTTAAATTGAATGTCCGTTGAAATTTGTCATTAAAACATTTTGAACCTCAAATTTAAAATTTGATCTGTTGCAAATGTGAATTAGTCATTTCTAGTGAATATACAATATATTAAAAGAATTGAAACATCGATTTAGGACTATTTAGAGAAGATTTGAGTGAATAATAAATCTAAAAGGATAATATTTTTTCTCAAACAATATAATTAACTTTAATTTCTTTCCAACATAATTTATAAATCAATCAAAATTGAACAACATTTCCTTAAAAAAGGAACATCAAAAGATAGAACTAACATAAATAAAATAAAAATAGGATATAGCTAAGGAAATAACATAAATATTATAAAATCATTCAAAAGCCCAAACATTCTCCCTACGGACCTACTCCTCTTCTGTTGGAGTATAATCATTCACGAAACCAAATACTTCACGTATTTCCTCTATTGGTTTCCCTTTGATCCTATCAGCAGATTCTTGGATCATTACCTCATTCAACTGCTTATCGTCAAGAAATTGAGCAGCCAAGAGAACGTCAAATAATTTTGGTTGGCTCATCTTTAAGAAATCCTGATCAAAATTCTTAAGCTGATCTTCGGTAACACCTTCCTCCGAATGTTTCTTCCAATATTTAACTATTTTGATCATTGTTTTGTCATCAACATTAGACAAGGGGATGACATTGGAAGTACAATCCACGTCTTGTATTATGTTCTTGATGACTTCTGACCTCACAACTACAACCTCGTCGAGTTTGAATTCCTCACCATCGCTAGTCTTGAGAGTTATGAGTTTTTTTGAAGACATGAAAGAAAATGGAGAGGACTATGAATGAGTGATTTCAATACATGAGGCTAGATTGGTATTTTATAGTGTATTAGGTTTCAATTACTTTCCACAGTTGTAATAGGAATATGGAAAGCAAAATATTACCTAGACCAAAACTTGATTTTTTTTTCCTTTTTTGAAGTCTAATAAATTTGTTTGCAAAATGTACGTAATATGGCTTAAAGCCTGTTTGTCATTGGTGTTGGGAGGTCAGAACACTTTTGAAAAAAAAAGCTTTTATTAAAAAATTAAGTGTTTGACAAATAAGTAAAAGTGTTTTTAAATGTAAGCAGAAGCAGTTATTTTTTGCGGTTGGGAAGAAACTAAAAAATTCTTTTTTTTTAATAAAGTAGAGGCAAAAACAAAATCTAACGACCGGGTTCCGTCGTTATAGAAAATCCAACGGGGAAAAAATTTCGGTTGGAATTTTTTTTCGTAGTAACTTTTTATTTCCCAACCTAGTCCAGATTTGGACGAAATTGGAGTCATTAAGGTGTAGGGAAATCTGGTAACAACCGGGTGACTTATTTATAATTTTGATTACATGAGTAGTTAGATAAGCCGTTAAGGAATCCGTACAACTTTACGAAATTGAATTAGGGTGAGTAGAACTCCCGAAATCGATCTTAGCGTGAACGGTATTTTCTAAGCATCGTTGGTTAATTTCCACCATTCTTGAGGCTAAAGGTAAGCTTTTCACTCCCCGAATACATTTCTCGATCCATAGAACGTAATAGAATGGGTAATTATCGATGGGGAAGGGTTTTGATCTAGATTCTATGGTGGAAACAACCCTATTTTGGGTGCTTGGGATCATGGGTATGATCTAGGGTTCATAGAATTGTTAGCAATTTGGGTAATTAGTGATTGTTTATTGATTCATGTATTGTATTGATTGTTTGTAGACCAAGAACAAGTGGAACTAAACCGGAAAGGGAAGGATCAAGTTTCTTAGGGTTTCAAGCTTGTTTCGAGGTAGGTGATGGTTGTGATTCTATGATTGTGTGATGTATGTTTGTCTTGCTTTATTATGATACATGTACGTATGCGGATGTTGCATTATTGATCACACTTGTTGTAAATGAGGATGTATAATTGATGAATGCTATGAATTATGACTTGATTGTATGATTATGAGAATGTACTTGTGATTGTGATTGTGGCTTGTTGAATGGATCGGTTGCCACGTTCTGGCATAACTAACTTGGATCGGTTGCCACGTTTTGGCATAAATATGGGATCGGTTGCCACGTTCCAGCATAAACATTGGATCGGGTACCATGTTCCGGTATGCTAACTATTTGGGTTTGGGTTCCATGAGAGGACCAATGACTTGTCATAATTGTTTATCTTGAGAAATGCAAAGTTGTTCATTGTTCGTAAATGTTGATAATATTGTATATGTTCGATATATGCATGTGATTATATTGTTGTAATGGCTTATGTATGTTGCACTTAGTGGGATAGCCGCTTGATCGTACCAGTACACTGTGGTTGTGTACGGATACTACACTTTCTCTTTCTTTGTTGACTACAGGGCATCTTCAAGTAGCTATTGGCAGACCTCGCTTAGAAGATCATTGATCGTTTGAATTCAAGGGTGAGCCAATTCTTCCGAGCTGCCATGGGTTCTCTTTCGTCTATGTCCACCATTTCGGACTTAGACTTTCTAGTTAGTTATTAGTTTATTAGTTTAGGGTTGTATCCCTTCTTATTTAGACTTGTTGAACTTTAGATGTTTTGGTACATTGACTTTCATGTTCTAGGTGTTACTTCCGCATTTGTTTAGTTGATAAACTTTTGTTTGGAGTTTATGGGAAATCCCTATTTATTTTTTAGTATTTAACTTGCTTCCGTAACTTAATGATTAGTATGTGATTAGAGTTGGTTAATTAATTAGCATTAATGGTTCTCCCACCAGAGGGTTAGTGTGGGTGCCAATCACGATGATCTGGGTGACACAAAAATTTTGTTTCTCAAGACTAACATATCCTTTTCATATAGACATATTTACCACTATATTTCTTAATTATTAATTAACATATTTCATAAGTTTGGTTAAATTTCATTTTTTATTTTTATATAATAAATTTATAATTTATTTTACGTTTATAAAATGTTTATTTTTTTTATGTCTACAATTTAGGACTATTTAGAGGAGATTTGAGCTAGTCGGTATTGAAAAAAATTCAACTCGTGAGGAAAATGCATTGTAATGCATAAATATTAAATAATTGTGTTTGTGATTTAGTAATTATCATACATATATACAATCTTACACTATTTATAAAATTTTGATATGATACATTACATATACATAGAGTCATTTAATTAATAATAATTTTGGTAAATGATACATTTACTTGAGAAGCCGTAGTAAATATTGCCCTAAAATTTGGAATATTACAAGTATTTTTTCATAGCCGTTGTAATAATTGATTTCTTCTATTGTAATATGTTGAGCTTATCCATTATTACCCTGCAAGATGCACTAGGTTTTTTATTCTCCCCAGTCTCCATCTACTTCCACCTCGACTCTCGAAAATCAATCTATTGACAGTTCTCCCAACGAGCAGAAGATAAATTGGTAATGTTCCTGATCTGCGAACAGAATCGAAGGAGGTTACCGCAACAACAAACCAACATGCTATATATTGTGCAAAAGGAAAGATGGTACATATACACGTCCTCCAATTATTATTTTTATTTTTTTCACCCAGTATTCAATATCTGCATTAAAGTTCAATTAATTTGAATTTACGCCAAGTAGGACCTCACTCGGACGGTAGCACTTCCTACTAAGAATTTTTTTATATGTTCTTCCAAACTATCTAACTTCTTACCCAAATCAAGTCGAAGAATTTTTTTAGGCTCTAGCACCAATTAACATTATTAATAAATTTCTAAAAGTGACATGTAAACCAATATAACATTCTATTAAAAAAAAAACTCCATAATGTTTCTCTTTTGTTTTTTAAGTTTTAAACTTTAGTAGTCTTTTAATGGATTCCCTAATAATTAAATCATTTTTGTTGTTTTATGAGTAACTTCAAATAAAAGCTATGTTAAGAGATTTTTCAGTACTTAAATTGTGGCAATTAATTAAGAAAGTATATCAAGTCTATTGGATATGCTTTGAATAAGAGATGTTAATTTGTTTTGTTGAGAATATTATTAAAAGAAGATTTAAATGATTATAATGCCTAAGAGGTTTGAAGTGTTTAATTTATAGAGCAGTATGTTTTCACCATCCTAGTTGAAGTAGAAAGTCAAAGGAAAAAATTTAAAAAGAACACGAGAATTAAACTCGATTTTTCATAAACCATCTCACATTAGGAAATTATATCATACAATAATGAAAGCTCAAGTTAATTTGAAAACTATTCATAAACCGTATGTGAACTGTATAGGATTAGAGAAAAGGAAGTTTTTATTTTCATTCTTTAGAACTAATTGATGAAAAGTTTAAAGGAAAATTATAGTAACAAAAGTTGACAAACCACCAATTTAATTTATGGACTAAAAACTTAAATTGTAGAGATTATGCTAAAGGTTGATGAAGAACAGGAAGAGTCCATGTTAAAGGATTCAAAATCTTATATTTTATATATACACACCCCTTTTTTTTTCCCTTTCAGATAATGCCACATACACAAATTTCCCTATATTTTAATTAATAATACATATATGTGTTTACACTCTATTATTTTATTTTATTTTATTTTATAATTGGTATTATGATAGATTATTTCTATCTTGTTTGAGTATCCAGTATTTATTTCTTAATTATTTTTAAAAAAATCCCTCGAAAGCATTTTTTTTTTGCAATTCGAATCTTGAATCAATATTCAATTTTCATTTTCTTGTAGCAGTGAGAGGGCAAGAGCTATTAATTTAGTGGTTAGATAAACTTTTAGCTAATAGATATTTTATTAATTTTTCTAGCATAATCAATAATTTGTTTGCTTATAAGTTCAGTAGTTGAGCTCTATATTTATTATATAGATCACTACGTTGTTTGTATAAATAACTTTAATTTCTTTCCAACATAATTTATAAATTTATAAATTAATCAAAATCAAAGAACAATTCTATAAAAATGAACAACAGAATATAGAACTAAATAAAATAAAATAGGATATAGCTAACTAGACCGTTTTAATTCTAAAATAAAAATAGAAAAAACAATAAAAATAACCATAATGGTATAAAATCATTCAAAATCCCAAGCATTCTCTTTACGGATCTCCTCTTCTTCCTCTAGAGTAAAATCATTCTTGCTATCAAATTCTTTACGTATTTCTTCTGGTGTTTTTCATTTAATCCTATCAACAACTTCTGGACACATCATATCCAATATCTCCTAATCGTTAAGAAAATTAGCAGCTAAGATAAGAGCATGCAAAATCGAGTGGTGCACCTTCACAAAAGCCTTCTCAAACTCCATCAACATGTCTTTGGAGACGTCTTCCTCCGAATGTTTCTTCCAGTATTCTATCACTTTGGTCATTGTTTTGCTATCGACATTAGGCAGGGGAATGACGTTTGAAACACAATCGTCTTCAACCATATTCTTTATAGTTTGTGACCTCACGGCTATCGCCTTGTCGAGTACAATTTCCTTACCATTGCAAGTCTTTAGAGTTAAGAACTTTGTTGACATGATGGTAAAAATATATTTGAATAAGAGATGTTAATTTTTTTTTGTTGAGAATACTATTGAAAGGAGATTTGAATGATTATAATGTATAAGAAGTTTGAAGCTCTTAATTTATAGAGCATTAGGTTTTCACCATCCTAGTTGAAATAGGAAGTCAAAAATAGAAAAAAAGAGTTCGATAGGAAAATCTGTTTTTGCATAAACAATGTCATATTAGGAAATTGTAAAAATTCTACTTAAATGTATGTTACCGCATAAAATTAGGAAAATGAAACCTTTTTTTTTCTTCCAAATCTCAAATAGGAGAAAAATTATTTAGTAATCATTATGTAAGGAGCCTTTTTCTTCTTCCACACATGTTTTTTTTTTCAAAAAGAGTTGTGTATGTCTCATGATATTTTTGTAGTGGCTGTGTAAACTTTTAGCTAAAATTGCTTATACTCCATATTATAAATAATAGTAGTAGTAATAACTTTAAAAAATCTATCATGTTTTAAGGGTAAAAATAGGCCAGAAAAGTGTATTGAGGGATATTTTTAGTCAAATAAATGAATGAGTGGATATATTTAAATATTTTCAAATAGTCCAAGGTTATTTTTGGCGCTTTTCCGTATACTTTATTAATTTGACATAAATATGTTGAGTGCTACTCCGTCTGCCAACTTTTAATTGTTGTGTTGCGCTTTTCGAAAGTTAATTCGACTAATTTTCAAAGTGAAATAAGATTACGTTAATTTGATATTTTAAACAAAAAATTTAAATATTCAAAAACTATACGAAAAAATATTATAAATTCCAATTTTTTGCATATCACTAATATAAGTAACAATTTTGATAGTAGGAAGAGAGATAGCAAGACAAATGAATTGTGTATTGAGAAACGAAAATATCAAACAAAATCAAGGGAAAAGGTACAAGTACCCCCTAGACTATTAGCAAAATTCCAGAGACATACTTTAACTAAACTAATGTCCTATTACCCCCCATCCCCACCGAACCCATTTTTTTTGTAATTTTATACACCTTTTTGGCTTACGTGGCATCCAAATATCTCCCACGCGCTTGAACTGCGTGGAGTCACGGAGTGTGCCATATAAGCCAAAAGATGTACAAAATTATATACAAAATGAGTTCAGGGGTGTAATAGGACCTTAGTTTAGTTAAGGGTGTGTCTGTGAGATTTCGATCATAGTCTAGAGGGGTACTTATGCCTTATCCCACAAAATCAAAATTTGCAACTCTAGAAAAACCTGGTTTCAAAGTAATTGATGAAAAAATGGAAATCAAAATCAAGAAGAAGCAAATAGAATAGAAAGAATAAAGAAGTTTGTAAAGTTCCGAACAAGTTTCTTAAAGGATAAATTAGTAAACTCAAATTTCTTAATTATGATTTTTTTTAAAAGGCTTGTAAAGAGAAAACTCTAAAAGAATAGAAATACTGAGAGGAGATCATGTAATATAAATTTTAGGATTGTTTAGTGGAGATTTAAATCGAGTATCCATTGAAATCTGTCATTAAAATATTTTGAACCTCAAATTTAAAACTTGATTTGCCGTAAATGTGAACTAGTCATTTCTAATGAATATACAATATATAAAAGAATTGAAACATCAAAAGTTGCTCATATATATAATTTAACAATATTATTTTACGTATTATTTTGCAGAATTAGAAAAAAGTTAACAATAATATTTTTACAAGATTAGAAAAGAATAATAATTAAATATTTCAGCCTTCCAAAAAAAGTATAACTGCTTGAAATTTAAACATTTTAATTTAATAAAAATAAAAATTTGATTAATTTTTCTTATTATAGATATTTAAAATAATTTCTCTCTATAAAATAATTTTAATGTTAGAAGTACATTAATAGTTGTCCTTTCCTGTAAGTTGACTCTAAAAACACTTTTTTAAAAGATTAGTTAAACGTAATTTGCTTATGAAAAACACTTTTCAAATGAATTAGTCAAACACCAATTTATTTTTTTTCATAGTCACTTCTTTGGAAAGCCATTTCAAAAAAGCGTTGTTAGAAAAAATGTGTTTTTAGGATCGATGTCAAACAGACTCTTAGATAATCAGGATAATGGTATAATTGAAAGTTACAAGAAAAGTTCAAAACTCACTATTTCTTTGATCATCTACTAGAAGATCAGTCATTTCTGATAGTTGTTAAGTTCGTTCTGTTTAACTACATTTCTAACAAAAGTAATCGAAAAACTAAAAATTAATTAATCTAGTATTCCCCTAGGCCCCTGGTTCCATATAGTTGTCCACATTATTAAAAATTGTTGTCTTAAATTATTTATTAAGATAAATTGATTACATTTCCCCTACTTTACTCAGACAATTAATTCTTTTTGAAAGGGTAAGTAAGTTTGTAAAGTTTCAAGCAAGTTTCTTGAAGGGTAAATTAATAAAACTAACTTTACTATTTATGATTTTTTTCTTAAAAGACATGTAAAGAGAAAAGTCTAACATTTAATATAAGATGGAGGAAGTAACGTTTGTCATATTATTTTGTATGTATGTTAATTGTCCCCCAAACTGTCACGTCCCAGAAATGGACGTGATGGCACTCGTCTTAACCCACCAAGACAAGTCAGCCTAAAACTTAACCATTACAATAAAATGCGGAAACTTTTATAATAAAATCAAAAATACCCCCAAAATATGGTTGTCACGTGTACAAGCTTCTAAAGTATTACAATTGAATCAAAAGAAAAATACAAGTCTCATATGACATTGTTTCTAGAGTAGAACAAGATCATAAACAGGAGTAAGAAGGATCGCTGAGAAGATAAATAACTACCTCACAAATCTCCCAGAAGCCTTGGAAAAGAAGAGAATGACAAGTACCACAAAAATCCAGGCTCGTAACCTACAAAAATTTGTAGAAGCAAGAGGTGAGTACCAAACCACACGGTACTCATCAAGTTAACCTCTAAACACGAGCTAAGGGGATAGAATACAAGTACTCCTTACACCCCCAACCGAACCTTCACAACTACAATCTGTATAAAACCAACCCAACCTAATAGTTCACAATTTACAAGCACATATCTCAACAACAACATTCTAACCATCATATATTCTCAACAACAAGCTCAATATTTATCAATTACCACCTCCACAACTACAACCTGCTTAGTACCAGCCCAACATAACAGTTCGCAGTTTACAAAGCACATAGCTCAACACAACACTCTAACAATTTCATATCCTCAACAACAACAATATAGTTTCATATTCTCAACAACAACACTCTAACAATTGCATATCTTCAACAATAAGCCCAATATTCATTAGTCACAAGTTTCATAGAAAGGCACTCACAAGATCAGCAACACACAAGATCAAGTTCACCAATAATAAAGAAGTGCAATGCAATGAAATGCAATGTCAAGTATAGTGATGCATGTATGACCTAATGATACACACCCGCTGTCTCTCATTTCGGGACCCATGGGGGACATATCTGTCTATGCATCCATCGCGGCGCGTGAAACCACCCCAAAAAATAATAACTATTGCGGCGCGCGATGCGTCTCTCGAAATATAGTATCCGTCGCGGCGCGCGACACGTCCCTCGAAATATAGTATCCATCGCGGCGCGCGATACGTCCCTCGAAATGGTACATCCTCTTTATTTTCTTATTCTTTCTCAATGCACATAACACTTGTCACAACCATGTCTCAGAACAATGCAAATGACATTTTCACACAAATAATGAAGAAATGACCATTTTCACAACATTGCACAATTCACAACAACACAATCAGGATACAACACCAACAATGATTCAACAAGCCTTTCAAACAATTCTCAACACATCACACAAACAATTGATCACATTGCCTTTTATTATCCCTTTCTCATCATTAGAATTAATCAATGTGGACAAGTCAACCCATCACCAAGCATCATTACCCTAAACACATATTACAAGGAAATACATGAATTCCATACACTTAACAAGGGTTTAGAAATCCACTTGCCTTAAATAACCGAATAATCACTC